>OU342743.1:546952920-546977194 GCA_910589775.1 Avena eriantha
AAAGGACACACATGCAATGACCACTGGTTGATCCATATGTGGTTTGTGGAAAGAACACACATGCAATGACACTCGTGGATCCATATGTGGTTTGTGAAAAGAACACACATCCATTGACTCTAGTGGATCCATATGTGGTTTGTTTAAAAGAACACACATGCAATGAACACTGGTGGATCCATAAGTGTTTTGTGGAAAGAACACACATGCAGTGAACACTAGTGGATCCATATGTGATTTGTGAAAAGAACAAACATGTAATGCCACTGGTTGATCCATATGTGGTTTGTGGAAAGAACACACATGTAGTGACATTGGTGGATCCATATGTGGTTTCTGGAAAGAACACACATGCAATGACTCTAGTGGGTCCATATGTGGTTTGTGAAAATAACACACATGCCATGACTCTAGTGGATCCATATGTGGTTTGTGGAAAATAACATGCATGCAATGAACAATGGTGGATCCATAAGTGGTTTGTGGAAAGAACACACATGCAATGACTCTAGTGGATCCATATGTGGTTTGTGGAAAGAACACCCATGCAATGACTCTCGTGGATCCATATGTGGTTTGTGGAAAGAACACACATGCAATGAGTCTGGTGGATCCATGTGTGCTTTGTGGAAAGAACACACATGAAGTGAACACTAGAGGATCCATATGTGGTTTGTGAAAAGAACACACATGCAATGAGTCTAGTGCTGGTTTTAGTATACATGCAGACATGCAATGACACTGGTGGATCCATGTGTGGTTTATGAGAGGAACACACATCCAATGACACTGGGTGTAGTTCATGAAAAGAACACACATGCAATGACTCTAGTGCTGGTTTTAGTATAAGAACACACATGCAATGACTCTAGTGGGTCCATATGTGGTTTGTGGAAGGAACACAAATGCAATGACTCTAGTGGATCCATATGTGGTTTTTGGAAAAGAACACACATGCAATGACCACTGGTTGATCCATATGTGGTCTGTGGAAAGAACACACATGCAATGACACTGGTGGATCCATATGTCGTTTGTGAAAAGAACACACATCCAATTACTAGTGGATCAGTGTGGTTTGTGGAAAAGAACGCACATGCAATGAACACTGGTGGATCCATAAGTGGATTGTGGAAAGAACACACATGCAGTGAACACTTGTGGATCCATATGTGATTTGTGAAAAGAACACACAAGTAATGCCACTGGTTGATCCATATGTGGTTTGTGGAAACAACACACATACAGTGACATTGGTGGATCCATATGTGGTTTGTGGAAAATACTCACATGCAACAAACACTGGTGGATCCATAAGTGGTTTGTGGAAAGAACACACATGCAACGACACTGGTGGGTCCATATGTGGTTTGTCGAAACAACACACATGTAATGACTCTAGTGGATCCATAAGTGGTTTGTGGAAAAGAACACACATGCAATGACCACTGGTTGATCCATATGTGGTTTGTGGAAAGAACACACATGCAATGACACTCGTGGATCCATATGTGGTTTGTGAAAAGAACACATATCCAATGACTCTAGTGGATCCATATGTGGTTTGTGGAAAAGAACACACATGCAATGAACACTGGTGGATCCATAAGTGTTTTGTGGAAAGAACACACATGTAGTGAACACTAGTGGATCCATATGTGATTTGTGAAAAGAACAAACATGTAATGCCACTGGTTGATCCATATGTGGTTTGTGGAAAGAACACACATGTAGTGACATTGGTGGATCCATATGTGGTTTGTGGAAAGAACACGCATGGAATGACTCTAGTGGGTCCATATGTGGTTTGTGAAAATAACACACATGCCATGACTCTAGTGGATCCATATGTGATTTGTGGAAAATAACACGCATGCAATGAACACTGGTGGATCCATAAGTGGTTTGTGGAAATAACACACATGCAATGACTCTAGTGGATCCATATGTGGTTTGTGGAAAGAACACCCATGCAATGACTCTCGTGGATCCATATGTGGTTTGTTGAAAGAACACACATGCAATGACTCTGGTGGATCCATGTGTGGTTTGTGGAAAGAACACACATGCAATGACTCTAGTGGATCCAGATGTGGTTTGTGAAAAGAACACACATGCAATGAGTCTAGTGCTGGTTTTAGTATACATGCAGACATGCAATGACACTGGTGGATCCATGTGTGCTTTATGAGAGGAACACACATCCAATGACACTGGGTGTAGTTCATGAAAAGAACACACATGCAATTTCACTGGTGTATCCTTATGTGGTTTGTGAGAAGAACATACATGCAATGACTCTAGATGTGGTTCATGAGAAGAACACACATCCAATGACTCTAGCTGTGGGTCATGAGAAGAACACACATGCAATGACACTGGTGGATCCATGTGTGGTTTGTGAGAGGAACATACATGCAATGACACATGGTGTGGTTCATGAAAATAACACACATCCAATGACACTGGTGGATCCTTGTGTGGTTTGTGAGAAGAACACACATGCAATGACACTGATGATATGTGGATCGTGAAAAGAACACACATGCAATGATTGTAACTATGGTTAATGAAAAGAGTAGACATGCAATGACACTGGTGTATCCATGTGTGGTTTATGAGAGGAACACACATGCAATGAATCTTGGTGTGGTTCATGAAAAGAAAACACATGCAATGGCACTAGTGATATGTGGTTTGTGAAATGAACACACATGCAATGACCCTAGTGGATCCATATGTGGTTTGTGAAAAGAACAAACATGCAATCACACTGGGTGGATCCATGTGTGGGTCCTGAGAAGAACACACATGCAATGGCACTGTTGATATGTGGTTTGTGAAAAGAACAGACATGCAATGACTCTAACCGTGGTTAATGTAAAGAGCAGACATGCAATGACACTGGTGGATCCATGTGTGGTTTGTGATAAGAACACACATCCAATGACACTGGTGGATCCTTATGTGGTTTGTGAGAAGAACAGACATGCAATGACTCTATTTGTGGTTCATGAGAAGAACACACATGCAATGAGACTGGTGTATCCTTATGTGGTTTGTGAGAAGAACACACATGCAATGACTCTAGATGTGGTTCATTAGAAGAACACACATCCAATGACACTGGTGGATCCATGTGTACACTATGAGAGGAACAAACATGCAATGACACTGGGTGTGGTTCATGAGATGAACACACATGCAATGACACTTATGTATCCTTATGTGGTTTGTGAGAAGAACATACATGCAATGACTCTAGATATGGTTCATCAGAAGAACACACATCCAATGGCACTGGTGGATCCATGTGTGGTTTATGAGAGGAACATACATGCAATTACACTTGGTGTGGTTCATGAAAATAACACACATGCAATGACACTGGTGGATCCATATGTGGTTTGTGAAAAGAACATACATGCAATCACACTTGGTGGATCCATGTGTGGTTCATGAGAAGAACATACATGCAATAACACTGGTGGATCCATGGGTGGTTTGTGAGAAGAACACACATCCAATGACACTAGGTGTGGTTCATGAAAAGAACACACATCCAGTGCCACTGGTGCATCTTTATGTGGTTTGTGAGAAGAACAGACATGCAATGACTCTAGATGTCGTTCATGAGAAGAACACACATGCAATGACACTGGTGTATCCTTATGTGGTTTGTGAGAAGAACACACATGCAATGACTCTAGTTGTGGTTCACGAAAAGAACACACATCCAATGACACTGTGGATCCATGTGTACACTGTGAGAGGAACACACATGCAATGACACTGGGTGTGGTTCATGAGAAGAACACACATGATATGACAGTGGTGTATCCTTATGTGGTTTGTGAGAAGAACAGACATGCAATGACTCTAGCTGTGGTTCATCAGAAGAACACACATGCAATGACACTAGTGGATCCATGTGTGGTTTATGAGACGAACAAACAAGCAATGACACTGGGTGTGGTTCATGAAAATAACACACATGCAATAACACTAGTGGATCCATATGTGGTTTGTGAAAAGAACACACATGCAATCACACTTGGTGGATCCATGTGTGGTTCATGAGAAGAACACAAATGGAATGACACTGGTGGATCCATGTGTGGTTTGTGAGAAGAACACACATCCAATGACACTGGGTGTGGTTCATGAAAAGAACACACATCAAATGACACTGGTGGATCCTTATGTGGTTTGTGAGAAGATCACACATGCAATGACTCTAGCTGTGGTTCATAAAAGGAACACACATTCAATGACTCTTGATGTGGTTCATGAGAAGAACACACATGCAATGACACTGGTGGATCCATGTGTGCTTTGTGAGAGGAATAGACATGCCATGACACCGGGCGTTGTTCATGAAAACACACATCCAATGACACTAGTGGATCCTTATGTGGTTTGTGAGAAAAACACACTTGCAATGACACTGGTGATATGTGGTTTGTGAAAAGAACACACATCCAATGACTCTAACTGTGGTTAATGAAAAGAGCATACATGCAATGACACTAGTGGATCCATGTGTGGTTCATGAGAGGAACACACATCCAATGACACTGGGTGTGGGTCATGAAAAGAACACACATGCAATGACACTAGTGTATCCTTATGTGGTTTGAGAGAATAACAGACATGCAATGACTCTAGTTGTGGTTCATGAGAAGAACACACATGCAATGACACTGGTGGATCCATGTGTGGTTTATGAGAAGAACAGACATGCAATGACACTGGGTGTGGTTCATGAAAAGAACAGACATGCAATCACACTGGTGGATCCATATGTGGTTTGTGAAAAGAACAGACATGCAATCACTCTAGCTGTGGTTTGTGAGAATAATAGACATGCAATGACTCTAGCTGTGGTTCATGAGAAGAACACACATGCAATGACACTGGTGGATCCATGTGTGGTTTATGAGAAAAATAGACATGCAATGACTCTAGCTGTGGTTCATGAGAAGAACACACATGCAATGACACTGGTGGATCCATGTGTGGTTTATGAGAAAAATAGACATGCAATGACACTGGGTGTGGTTCATGAGAAGAACACACATGCAATGACACTAGTGTATCCTTATGTGGTTTATGAGAAGAAAACACATGTAATGACTCTAGCTGTGGTTCATGAAAAGAACAGACATGCAATGACTTTAGCTGTGGTTCATGAGAAGAACACACATGCAATGACACTGGTGGATCCATGTGTGGTTTATGAGAGGAACACACATGCAATAACACTGGGTGTGGCTCATGAAAATAACACACATCCAATGACTCTAGTGGATCCTTATGTGGTTTGTGAGAAGAACACACATGCAATGACTCTAGCTGTTGTTCATGAAAAAAACACACATCCAATGACTCTAGCTGTGGTTCATGAGAAGAACACAAATGCAATGACACTGGTGGATCCATGTGTGGTTTGTGAGAGGAACAAACATGCAATGACACTGGGTGTGGTTCATGAAAAGAACACACATCCAATGACACTGGTGGATCCTTATATGGTTTGTGAGAAGAACACACATGCAATGACACTGGTGATATGTGGTTCCTGAAAAGAACACACATCCAATGACTCTACCTATGGTTAATGAAACGAGCAGACATGCATTGACACTGGTGGATACATGTGTGGTTTATGAGAGGAACACACATCCAATGACACTGGGTGTGGTTCATGAAAAGAACACACATGCAATGACACTGGTGTATCCTTTTGTGGTTTGTGAGAATAATAGACCTGTAATGACCTTAGTTGTGGTTCATGAGGAGAACACACATGCAATGACACTGGTGGATCCTTTTGTGGTTTGTGAGAAGAACACACATGCAATGACTCTAGATGTGGTTCATGAGAAGAACACACATCTAATGGAGAATATCGTTTTGCAGCCCGAAAGTTGGGGTGGCCAGGCAACACGGTACCCAAGTTCCCTGAAATCAGCCACGATGACTACAGTTGGCATGCCAAATACTCAGAGGGTCTTTTTCAGCATGAATTCAACTTTATGTTTCAATACAAAAAGTCAGGCTTACGGCCATCAAGTTGGGCCCCCCTGTCAGCTTTCGCCGTTATGTCGTTGCCGTCGTTGCTGCCATGTAGGCTTGCAGTGTTGGCGCATGCATCCTTTACGCGTCTTATTCTTCCTCTGGGGAGGCAATCTATGGTCGCAGCCATGGCGCGGAGCTAGGACTTGGACGAACCTGCTCGACCCGTTCTCCTCCCCATCCCGAATCGGAGCTCGCCCTCACCATGACCGCACCATTGGCACGACGCGGGGACGGGAATTCGTTCCCGGGTGAGATCTGTCACCATGCCGACCATGCTCGGTCCTGTTGGCCTCCTCCAGAATCTAAGCTCGCCGTCGCCGTGGTCGCACACGCACCAGCCACGGCGCCTTCCTCTCCGAACCCCAAACCACATCCACCCAGTTCAGCACAATGCCAACAAGGTGAAAATGCATCAAGTTTTCTTCTTATGATTGTAGAAAAACATGTATGTACCGTGGCCGTAGCATACTCTAACAATGTACACATATATTGTTTACTAGATTTTCATTTGAAATTAGTAGCTCCGTGATGACAAAACATAGAGAACCTAAATGGAATGATGATGACGACCATGTTCTGTACTTTGCATTGCATCAACAAGTGCTCGCTGACGAAGCAAGTTACCAAGAGAGTGGAGTTCATCAGCCATTGCCAAAAAATATGTGAAGAAATAAATGAGCGGTTCAATGCAAATACGCGCAGAAAAGCTAGATCCATGTCATCAATCATCAATAGGTGGCACATTCTAGTGATGCGTTCAAATGCGTACACGATGTATCATTTGCTTGAAGTGGTTGTTATCCTGAGCAAAAATGCCTGGTATGCACATTACATTTGTATGTTCTATTCTGGAATTCTGTTGTTATGGGCATGGAAAGAAAAGCTGGGTTTCACTGAATATTACGCAGTTAGGCGTAACTTAGTCTTACACAAATAAGCACAGCTTAGTCTTTACACACATAAGCGTAACTAATGATAAAGATAAAGACAAATGGTTCATCGGATCTACCAGTATGAGCACTAGGTCCCTGGAGCTGGTGGTATCGTTGGAACGAACCACAATGCTGCGTTTGGCCGTCTTTCATTCTCCTTCAAATCGTACGACCCCACTGATGAGCCAATTGTAGGCCCCCTCCCCCGACGTGGATTCGGCTGCAGGTCGGATCTGGAGTGTCAACATGATAGGCGCGTGAGTGTGCAGCAAACACACAGTCTTCTATCAACACTGGAAGTGCTGGCACCTCAGCAACAACACCAACATGTTCTTCCTGGACTCCGGCAGCAGCCTCAGCAGGTATTTCGTCAACTTCACCAGTAGCAGCCTCAGCAGGTATTTTGTCAGCTTCACCAGCAACAACATTAGTAAGTATTTCGTCAGCTTCACCAGCATCAGCATCACCAAGTATTTCGTCAGCTTCACTAGGAGCAGCAGCAGTTAGTTCTTCGTGAGCTTACCACCACCAACACCACCACCAGCAGCAGCATCAGGGGCTAGGGCTGCCTGAGCAATTATAGGTTCAAGAGCTCTAGAGGCTCCGACAAAGAAAGGGTAGTTGATCCTAAGAAACACAGATTGTCCATTCATATTGTTGACTTTGCTCCAGACTTGCTCTACTGGGTCTTTGGATGGGCATGCGGACCTCGAGAAAACGTGACACCGCAGTGATGGGTATGAAGAAAGTTGTGTCCCCATATGTTCTATTGTATCACCAACGCTGTTTAGTGCTCCCCTGATATGAATCCACATGAGTTCTGTTGGGAATATGCCCTAGAGGCAATCATGTATGATGTTATTCCCAATGTATTCATAAGCTTATGGTCCATGTATGAACTGTTGATATGTATCATTGAATATGTGATTTTATTGTGGAACTATATATTGATGTTGTTCATACTAATTGTCCTTGGTCATTGAGGTTGTGCTGGACACAGAACTTAGACCAATGTGAAAGTCGACAGATGACTAGGTTCCACTTGTCATGGGCATGGAGATGCTATTCCGACTTACATGGATTCGGCTAAAGAGTTTAGCGAGTCGGACTGACCCATATTGAGATGCAACAAACAAGTCGTCATTTGCATATCTCAATCAATGTAACCCTTAGACCTGAGGTCGTTGCACAATCCGAGTTGAGGATCACCGACTTAGGTTCTGTCAAACGTTGTTCTATCACTGGGTAGTTATAAAGGCGGAGTTCGGGTCGACTGAGAATCAAGCTGCGTGATGTGAATAACCGAGATGGGATTTTGCCCCTCCGTCTGGAGAGATATTCTCTGGGCCCTCTCGGAAGATATGATTCGGAAAGCATGGCCATGCGTGACTCGGTTAAGTGTTAATCGAGGCAACCGACTAAGAGTTAGTCGGATGAATCACTTATCTCGGATCAAGAAAGAGAGTCGGACTATTTAAGGGATGACGATCATTCGCCTATAGTCCGACAAGGTATATCGTGAGGCAAAAGGGACTTAGACGAAAGTCACATGAAAGGCATGTCGTCATGACTCTTTGGTACTTAGGAGTTGGCACATTCTGCTAGGAGCCACTACGAACTGATCGGTCACGAGTGAGACTCGGATCGTGTCCAGGTCACCATGAGCCTGTCGGGTCACACACTTAAGAGCGGGAGCAAGTTTGGTTTAGACCCAAACAGGAATCTATTTGGGTTGGACCCAAATAGAGACATGGACTTAGTCAGCAAGTGGGACTTGCAGTGGCTAATATAGGCCTTTTAGTGAATGGGCCACAAGTGAGTGGAGCCCACTTTCACTCCCTATATAAGCTGGGGCGCAGGTGATTAGAGCACGAGGTAAGGTCACTCCATGTGTTGGAAACTCTAGCCCTAGTCCGTCCTATCGCCGTCGTATCGGACCTAGAAGTCCATCGCCGGCGCTCCTCCTCGTACGTGTGGATACCGGCGGAGGTGTTGTACGTTCAGCACTTCGACGATCGTGGAACCGGAACGGATCGTGAGGCGTGGAACAGGAACGGATCATGAGGACTGCACTACATCAAGTGACATGCTTCATCGATTCTGCAACCGCGCGTCTAGTGGTAATTCTCGTGGCCTACTACCTCAGCTAGATCTTGGGTTCACCGCGTAGGAAAAAGTTTTGTTTATCTCTACATGGCCCAAAAAGTTCATCATCCTATTCCGTGTTGGCTCCGAGAGGTGCCAGGAACCAGCGCCGTGTCCCAAGTTCAGCATCTGCTACTGCATCTTCGTTGACCGGAGCTGGAATGATGCACGGGGCTGCGTGGGTACCTGCGTGTTACTAACAGTCAGTAAGCAGAATTTTGAACAGGATTTTACATGCTATATGACACCATGACTCACCCCAAATGGAAGGGTCCCAAACATGCACGTCACCGCTAGGTTTAGTGACCGCATAACTGCATTGCGGTCTGTACGAAGAGCAGCCATAGGTGAAGACGACGCCGACATACTTCTCCGGCCGCAGGAAGTCGTCGCGCAAGACTGTCCATTCATTGTCTTTTGGGCATCTAAATGAATGTGATTGCCTTGTCGAACACTGCTAAGAGGTCGTACTCCCAGTTCTTCCACGCCCCCTCCCACGGTCTATGTGGGAGATGTACCTTCACGAGGTCAAGTTCTGCCATGTTGAACCTGTAAGCGAATTTGGAAATGGGCGGCGGCCACCCGTTGTTGAATGCAGTAATGCCGACACCCTTCAAAGATGGCACTGCAAGTCTCACCGATCTGTAGCCATTTTTTAGAGTCCAAGTACTGCCATCCTGTGATAAAAGGACCAAGCACTCGCTGTTGCCACCCACCCAGTTCTGGTCATCTTCCATTTCTGTCTCTTCTTCTTCCTTGATATTCACCACTACTGATTCGGACCACTTATCCAGCAGCATCAGTTTTGCATGAATATTCTGTAGAGTTTGTTATCAGTTGGTACAATCACCTAGCATGGATTCCATTGCAAATACAATTTGACAACTGGACCTTCAGATTAAAGTGCACAAAATATCGCCTAAATACGAGTGTCTCCTCAGATATTGCCTAAATTGTGCCTGTGTCACTACGAAGATACTCAATATATGGAGTAGTAGCAGAGCCCCAAGAACAAACCCCTGACGATGATCATAAACAACTCGGGGCATAATAGCCTTAAATCGTCTAATCTGTTTGTTTTTATTTTAGGAAACAGAATATCACCTAGCAGGCATTCCATTGCAAAATCGAAATTGACAACTCGTCTATCACCTAAAGTAAGACTGTGTCACTACGAAAATACCAGAATATCAGGTACGAGCAGAGCTTCTGCTGTGCATAATAGTCTTAAATGGTTCGATTTGTTCAAACCGTGCATGCACACAACACGTTCGACGAAAGGAACATAGGATTCCGATGAGAGTTCAGCACATATGAATCAATGATATGACTAAACGAATTAGCTAGATACTGGAACTTACGTGGCCATCGCGGTCGTTTGGCCATTTGCTGTTATCGGGGTAAAGAAGGCCTGGCGTGTCGAACGGTTGTTCGTCCATGTTCCGCATCGTCAAGCGGTAGCCAGGGATGCAGCGAGTGAGGCGGCCGGATGAGATGATGTCCAACCCTGAGGTGATCCTGTGCACGTTCACGACACTAATGTTTGGCCATCCCCAATCCTCGCGGTAGCGGTCGCCCTGGCCATCCAGGTCGTCGTCGCATGCCTTTCGCTTCAGCCTGCTGCTACCCCAAGCTCTACCAATAGCGGCAAATGGAGTCTGGAATCCAGTAGATTAATGGAGGCGTTGTGATAAGGAGGCGGATGGATTCGAGAGGGGATGGAATTAGGGATGGGGACAGTTGTTCGAGTGGGGAGTGAATCTGCAAGGAACCGCCACCGTCGCAGGTTCTCGTCCGCGTGGAAGACAAGAAGGGGGCATAATTATTGAGGGTGGGCACCGGAACCGTCTAGAGGAAGTGAAAAAATAAATCGTAAGAGAGAAATGTGCGGCCCACCTATTAGTGAGTGAAGGTCGGCACGCGCAAACGTGCCTACGTTTGACTTGGATCGTGCATGGCAGACCTCGATTCCACCGCATGCAAGTGGCGCAGAACAAATTTTAGGAAGCGTTAGCGTCGACGTGTAAAACTGCCGTTTTTCTCCACCTTCACCCTACTACGAATGGTCGTGCACCATTCTAGATATTGGTAAGGGCGGTTCCAATCTGTCACTTCTCCGTCTCATTTCCTCCTCCACGACCTCATTGTCTTTCTCCTCCACGGCCTGATCCATTTCCTCCACCACCGCATCACCCTCTTCCTCCGTATCCTTCCCCTCTTGCCTGTAGTCATGGACACTCCGGACGTCCGAAACGACGACAGGCAAGAAACTGCGCACTTTGACATTGAAGTACATGGTGGGAAGAAGATCGATGTCGTCTACACCACTGACCCTCGGACGGTGAGGAACACTCTGAATAATTACACGAGTTGGCTGTAGTTCGAAGAAGATAGGTTCGTAGGTCTCGACCTCGATTACAGCCGCGATCACTATAGGATCGCTGTGGTGAAACTCTCCATGAAGGGGCACGTCCTCGTATACCAACCTTTTTGCGAGAAGGGGGCTGACTGGATCTGGTAGACTTTGCTGTATTTTTGTTCCTGAACCATCTGTTTGCAAAAATTATTGCTATATTATTTGTCTGAATTCATTTTCATAAAGGTGGGGCGAAAGCATTAGGGATCTGTTTCATGACTTTCTCCTGAACCAGCACATAACATTTACTAGTGTTGACATCACGAATGACACTAAACTGCTTGAAAACCCGACTGTCAACATTAGAATCCCAAAGGTGTGCAGAGTGGACATCCAGAAAATTTACTAGATCCCAGGGACGAAGGGCGGCAAGACCGGGATGGCCGCTCCTGCCTCGGAACTCATTGACCCGTGGTACGCTGACATGAAGGACAGATTGCCGAGATGTTCGTGGAGGCGTTTAGGGCACGATTATTGGGAGGATAAGCCACTTTCTGAACCAAATCTGAAGTACGCTGCAATTGATGGGTATGTTAGCCACGAGCCGTACCGCCAGATTGTAAAATCTCGTTCCAGGCATCGCATCATTGAATCACAAGCAAGGCAGGTTGTTTGCCCCAGATGCCGGAGTAGATGAATCTACAAACCGGGGCAAGCGAACGAAGGCGTCCTGGGATCTGTTGCCTTCTCCAATAGGATGGGATTAGTGCAAGATTGTTGTGTTTATGAAAACATGTTATTTCAGAAGTACACTATGTGAGCAATTACGAACTGCTGTGTATTACCTTTGTCAAACTATAATCTGGGTTTGGTTATGACTGTATCCTTTGCTATAATCTAGTTTTGGTTATGACTTATGACTGTATCACATCTTATGCATGTCAGTCCTGAATTCTGCCGCATGCAAATGGCACAGACAGAATTTGTAAGAATGAATGTTGAGCATACAAAAGGGGTAATGTTGAGCATACATGTTAAGTAGCTAATAGCACAGGGATCATACGAGCTTGGTTCTTACACACAGAATGCTTAGAAAATACATGCAAGATAAAATAAAGGCGAGATAAAACTAGGAACGAAATGCGAAACTAGTAGTGGTAAAAAACACACTCACCCACCCGCCAGATCCTGTTGAGCATCTCGTAGCAGACATGCGCGTCCCTGGCTGCGTACTTGATCGCATCGTAATCCAGGTGTCTCCACTCCTATCGCTCGTGTAGGTGCTTCGGGAACTCGACTTTCATGTCGGTGTACTCACAGTCGATGATGTCGGAAGCGAGTCTAGCCATGCTGGCTTTCCCCGTACCGCCATCCGGGGTACCTCCACAAACGTTGGAGATCGACGTGATTGACGACATGAACGAGGAGATCCCGTTCTAGTTTCGGAGTGTCGTTCTTGATGTCGACGCTGGTGAAGTAGATCTCCCTCCTGTGTAGGAACTCACGAAGCTCTGGGCATACAGATTTGGCCCTACATACGTGATATAGGAGGCAGTGGTTGCGCATGGACAGCTGCAAAAGCTCCGTCCTCTTCCTATCTCCGGTATACTCGAGGTCAAGGCCGACGATCTTGTACCTGTCCATCGGCTCCTGTAGCCGCCGCTCGTACATTGCGATGACCTTGGGGACCTCCGCTGACACATTTGTGTGGACGACCGTCAGCTTGGTGGTGCCATGGGCGGTGATGGTGTACTCATCGGTGTAGTCGCTCGCGTCGCTGAACACACCGTACTCTGCGTCCATGGCAGCAGCTAATGCGGCGGCGGTTGCCTAGAGTCGGTAGCGGTGGCTGGGACTGGGCGTGGGGGTGGAGTGATCTGTTGCGGTGGTCTGGCTAGGCGGAGGCGGTTCATGCGGCAGCGTCGATGGTTCTTGAAGTGGCGGCGGCGGAAGGAATGAGTTGGGGATTTTTGCATAGTGATGTGCTGAGGAGACGGAAGGCGATGCTTAAATTTCGTTTACCAATATTCCGGTCATACCCATGCGGAAGCAAGTTTGACCAGGCGAGCACCGATGGTTTCCAATCCTAGTGATTAAATTCGGCGTCCGTCACGGTAGGCGATGGGACGGGTGTGCGACGTGGCTTTGGCGTGGCAGAGACAGGTCACGTAGACCACCATCCCGTTGCCGATCCGCAGCGGGTGCACGGTGCTGACACGACGTAATGTGACAGGACAAAAGGAAGTGTACAGTTATTATTAATTCCTAACAAGTTTAAGAAGTTTAAGCATAGACATGGACCTAGCATCCCTACACCCCGGGGTAGCTGCCCAGCCGACCAGGCCTGCCGATTGCGCAAAGCTTGTCCTGAATTTGCCAAAATGAAGCTCGTTTGCCCATGCTTCTATAAGTTTCTCTGTAGGCCACTTGTGTAAGCATGCACAATCAAGCAACTTTGCAACACACGTGTCGGTGGAAAAGCATTAGGTTTCAACACACCACATAGTTTAGGGATTTAGTATAGCTACATTATGGAGCTCTAGCCAAATTGCATAGTAAAGCCAAATTCAGCTTTTTGTCAGATTTAGCTATAGCAACATTGTGTCTCGTTTGTCCTCACTTTTGCCCTCCCGATATTCCGAAGCCCTCACATGTGCTCGGAGGGGGGTGTCGTCTAGTCAAAGGCTTGGCCGTTACGTGCGCCATGATGCCTAAAGTGGAAGTTTTTTTTATTTGGCCTTTTTAAGAGCGCCTTTTCCCCCTCTCTCTAACAGTTGTATTTTTTTGCCCAAAAAGGTAGGGAATCTAGAGTAGCTTCTCTCTTCATTCACTGTTCCTTTTGCGATTGTTTCCCCCAATCTGGTAGCAAATCTAGAGCAGAAAAACAAACCAACACCATAAATAAATTCAGTAAATAGAGCAGATGTAGATAAAGCAGGTAATATAGGTTATATAGTACGGTACTTAACGAGGTTCGACAATTAGGCTACTTAGCAGCGGCAACAGCAGCTGACAGGTTCAACACAGACAAGACAAAAGAAGCTGCTTTACAGCAGCAGCAGCTGATCAGTGGCCCCTCGTGGCCTCTGCCAGGGGGGGCATCCGCCTACTCCCTCTGGCACCTCCTCGACTTCTTGCTGCCTAGCCCCTTGACCTTGGGTGCCTTGGATTTGATTGGGGGCATGTGACCCTCCTCAATAGCCACCTTCTAGAGGTTGTGGAGGTGAAGACCGAGCGCCTGGTGCTTGGCCCTAAAGCCGTGGACGTTCGTGGACTCGCCGCAGGTCCTCATGTCCTCGGCATGCTTCACGAGGGAGTTGAAGTCCGTGGCATGGAGCCTCCTGGTGGGGCAGAAGGAGCACCTATACACGTCGCCGGTGAAGAAGTTGTTGTACTGACCAGACTTTAGCCTCCTCAGCACATGACGAGTCTTGGTGTCCTTGGAATCATCGTCGCTGCGGAGGTTGCTGTTATCCTCCTGTTGCAAAAAAATAGTAGAGTGAAATAAGGACATGATTGAGATACTTTGATTATCGGGATTGACTTTTTACATAAATTAACCGAATGAGATCTCCCAATTATTCCCCAAATCTCAAACCAAATCGAATACTGATCCCAACTACGAACATGGGGATTCATCGAAAATCGAGATCTAACACAAGAGGGTTAGCTTCTGTAAAAAATACGAACAACCGAGCCCTAATAACATACGATCTAGCATCCAATGATGGGAACTGGGGAACAACAAGGGAAGGGGAGAA
This sequence comes from Avena eriantha, assembly GCA_910589775.1. NCBI lineage: Eukaryota > Viridiplantae > Streptophyta > Magnoliopsida > Poales > Poaceae > Avena > Avena eriantha. The sequence continues at coordinate 546,968,196 of OU342743.1, forward strand.
AACCCTGGTTACCTCAGACCATGGGTCGGCAATGCTGATGTCGTAGGGGTTCTCCGGCCTTATGTAGACAACCTCCTCGTAGGGGTCCCAGCCGAGCGGGATCTGTCCCAGACCGGCGGGGGCCTCCTCGCCGGCGGCTACGACGGATGCAGGGACGGGGATAGGGGGCTCCTTGTCGGTGGCCTTGGAGGCGCCGATGGACACCACACCATTCTTCTCCATCACCGGCATGGTTGGAGTTTTGTTGGGCATTTGCAGAAGGTGATGGGACAGTGGAGACGATTGAGTGAGAGAGTGCGTGATGAGTGGGAGTGAGGAGGCCTCTATTAAAGAAGGTAAGCAACGTTTCGTTGCACTACCGTGCAGCGCGTACGCTAATGCACCGTGCACGGCCACACGTGTCCGCTACCGCCCTGTGCACCGCACAAGCGTACCATGAGTCGCTTTTTTCCCTCGTGTCTAACCCTGGCGATTCCGTTGTACTTAGTTTTGCCCACCAACCGTTGGTCCTCTGTGATCTAGCAGACAGGATAACCCTTATATCTGTCGGGGGCACCCCTCTATCCATGCAAAATAACGAGTATGCGACCGAAACTTTAACTCCATAAATAGATGAACTTGAATATATTTTGCAGGGTGCGAAAATAGAAATCCCCATAGTTTAAGGGTCTAGATACGGTAAGAGAACTAAATATTATTACTAGTCGGGTCAGCACAGTGACGGGTTTGGTCGGCTAGAAGTTGCAGACTCCTAAGTAAGGGGACACTAGGCTGGTCTTGACATACTCCCTCAGGAATTTGCCATAAGCAGCGGACTTAGCCTTGGTCGCTAACTTGTGTTTACTAGCCGGGTTTTTACCGATGCCAACCGCATGTGGAATCAAGCTAGCAATCCTCAGGTTGACTCCTTTCTTACAAAAAGGGCACTTGAGCTCCCCAAGTCGAGTGCGGAAAGGGATTATCCCGCTCTTGAGCTTCTTCATGACATGGCGGCTCTTGTTGTCCTTGGTCTCCTTGTCAGAGTCCATCTCACTTGAATACACCTGTAATGTATGGAATACACACTGAAATGAGCAAAATAATAAATATATATTCCTGGCACCATTCCAAGTTACTTTCGATGCAATAACATGTCTATATAGGTTCAACAGTTCATTACGGCCATCTCCCAGCTCGCTCCTAAATTAATGTGGTTTGTGTTCTTGGTAACTTATTAATAAATAAATAATGTGGATTCATTCAGAACAGACTACATCTCTCCATGTACCGGTTCGTACTTTGCATCTAATCATTAGGACTAGATTTTTTATGATGCCAGGATAGATTAAGCTTGAGTAGAAAATATGAAACATATAGAAATAGATGTACCTCCGGGTACACGAGTGGAGTGTGTTCGTCGAACTCCACGCCCTCATCGGCGCCTCCGAAGTCGTCAGCACCAGCGAGCACATGGTCCCCCAAGGGGTTGAACTGCACGTCCTCATCACCTTGTGCTGCGTGATGCTCCTCCAGATCTGCCGCGTGAAGCACCACCCCGGCGGCGATGCCCAGACACTCACCCCCATGCACTAGGTTCATGGAGAAGGTTCGTGTAAGTACGTTCAAGATTGTGGGGTTTTGCTAGATAGGGAAGAGAGAGTAGTGGATGAGTGCGAATGGAGGACCCGATAGGCTAGCTTTTTAATGCGGGGACGTTTAGGACTCCTCGAGGGCCCCGGTTGGCAGCTCTTCCGGCTGCGGCTGCCGCGTGGAAGGTTCATGTGGTGGGGGCCTGTCGGAAGTGAGAGTGCAGGCGCGCTACATAGTAAAAATGGTATAGCCCATGGGCCGTGGATGACCAGTTGCCATGCAGTAGACTTGTAACCTTTGCAGACTAGATTAAACATGACATGACCACTCGACGACTTTTTCCATGGATGGCATCGTGTTCCTTCTTGTAGAAGTCTCGTTGAGGGAGACGTCCATGCTGTCTCGTGCTGTCCTGTGAAGGGCACGACTTGTGCAACGAGCCTCGTTGGATCACACAGGATCAACAGTTGGTGTGCATGATCCGCGTGACAACTGTGACAACCAATCAAGGCGTAGAAGACAGAGTGGGCACAGGTTTGGGCTTCTACGAAAGAGAGAGAGGGGTAAAACTGGGTAGTATCAAAAAACCAAGGGCAAAGCTGAGTAGTATAAAAATGTAAAGTGGGTGTCTTTTACAATGAAATACATCGTGGCACATATCAAATTGTGCCAAGATAGATCCACTAGAGTTCATTGCAGTGTGTTCTTTCCACAAACCACATATGTATCCACAAGAGTCATTGCATATGTGTTCCTGTCATGAACCACATTTGGATCAACCAGTGTCATTGCATGTGTGTTCTTTCCACAAACCACATATGGATCAACCAATGGTATTGCATGTGTGTTATTTTCACAAACCACACATGGATCAACCAGTGCTCACTACATGTGTGTTCTTTCCACAAACCACTTATGGATCAACCAGTGGTCATTGCATGTCTGTTCTTTTCCACAAACCACTTATGGATCAGCCAGTGGTCATTGCATGTGTGTTCTTATACTAAAACCAGAATTAGAGTCATTGCATGTGTGTTCTTTCCACAAACCACACATGGATCAACCAGTGGTCATTGCATGTGTGTTCTATTCCACAAACCACATATGGATCCATATGTGTTCTTATACTAAAACCAGCATTAGAGTCATTGCATGTGTGTTCTTTCCACAAACCACTTATGGATCCACCAGTGTTCATTGCATGTGTGTTCTTTTCCACAAACCACATATGGATCAACTAGTGGTCATTGCATGTGTGTTCTTATACAAAAACAACACTAGAGTCATTGCAAGTTTGTTCTTTTCACAAACCGCATATGGATCCACCAGTGTTCACTTCATGTGTGTTCTTTCCACAAACCCCTTCTGGATCCACCAGTGTTCATTGCATGTGTGTTCTTTTCCACAAACCGCATATGGATCAACGAGTGGTCATTTCATGTGTGTTCTCTTCACAAACCACATGTGGACCCACTAGAGTCATTGCATGTGTGTTCTTATACTAAAACCAGCACTAGACTCATTGCATGTGTGTTCTTTCCACAAACCACACCTGGATCAACCAGTGTTAATACATGTCTGTTCTTTTCACAAACAACATATGGATCCACCAGTGTTCACTGCATGTGTGTTCTTTCCACAAACCACTTATGGATCCACCAGTGTTCATTGCATGTCTGTTCTTTCCACAACCACATATGGATCAACCAGTGTTCACTGCACATGTGTTCTTTCCACAAACCAGTTATGGATCCACCAGTGTTCACTGCATGTGTGTTCCTGCCATGAACCACATATGGATCCACTAGTGTTCACTGCATGTGTGTTTCTGACATGAACCACATATGGACACACTAGAGTCATTGCATGTGTGTTCTTTTCACAAACCACATATGGATCCACCAGTGTTTACCGGATGTGTGTTCTTTCCACAAACCACTTATGGATCATCTAGTGTTCATTGCATGTGTGTTCTTTTCCACAAACCATATATGGATCAACCAGTGGTCATTGCATGTGTGTGCTTTTCTCAAACCACATGTGGACCCACTAGAGTCATTGCATGTGTGTTCTTATACTAAAACCAGCACTAGACTCATTGCATGTGTGTTCTTTTCACAAACCACAAATGGATCGACTAGTGTCATTGCATGTGTGTTCTTTCCACAAACCACACATGGATCAACCAGTGTCATTGCATGTGAGTTCTTTCCACAAAACACATATGGACCCACTAGAGTCATTGCTTGTGTGTTCTTATACTAAAACCAGCACTAGAGTCATTGCATGTGTGTTCTTTTCACAAACAACATATGGATCAACCAGTGTTCACTGCATGTGTGTTCTTTCCAATAACCACTGATGGATCCACCAGTGTTCAGTGCATGTGTGTTCTTTCCACAAACCACATATGGATCCACTAGTGTTCACTGCATGTGTGTTCTTTCCACAAACCACTTATGGATCCACCAGTGTTCACTGCATGTGTGTTCCTGAGATGAACCACATATGGATCCACCAGTGTACACTGCATGTGTGTTTCTGACATGAACCACATATGGACCCACTAGAGTCATTGCATGTGTGTTCTTTTCAGAAACCACATATGGATCCACCAGTGTTCACTACATGTGTGTTCTTTCCACAAACCACTTATGGATCCACCAGTGTTCATTGCATGTGTGTTCTTTTCCACAAACCACATATGGATCAACCAGTGGTCATAGCATGTGTGTTCTTATCACAAACCACATGTGGACCCACTAGAGTCATTGCATGTGTGTTCTTATACTAAAACCAGCACTAGAGTCATTGCACGTGTGTTCTTTTCACAAACAACATATGGATCAACCAGTGTTCACTGCATGTGTGTTATTTCCACAAACCACTGATGGATCCACCAGTGTTCAGTGCATGTGTGTTCTTTCCACAAACCACATATGGATCCACTAGTGTTCACTGCATGTGTGTTCTTTCCACAAACCACTTATGGATCCACGAGTGTTCACTACATGTGTGTTCCTGACATGAACCACATATGGATCCACCAGTGTACACTGCATGTGTGTTTCTGACATGAACCACACATGGACCCACTAGAGTCATTGCATGTGTGTTCTTTTCAGAAACCACATATGGATCCACCAGTGTTCACTACATGTGTGTTCTTTCCACAAACCACTTATGGATCCACCAGTGTTCATTGCATGTGTGTTCTTTTCCACAAACCACATATGGGTCAACCAGTGGTCAAAGCATGTGTGTTCTTATCACAAACCACATGTGGACCCACTAGAGTCATTGCATGTGTGTGCTTATACTAAAACGAGCACTAGACTCCTTGCATGTGTGTTCTTTTCACAAACCACACATGGATCCACCAATGTCATTGCATGTGTGTTATTTCCACAAACCACACATGGATTAACTAGTGTCATTGCATGTGTGTTCTTTCCACAAATCACATATGGACCACTAGAGTCATTGCTTGTGTGTTCTTATACTAAAACTAGCACTAGAGTCGTTGCATGTGTGTTGTTTTCACAAACAACATATGGATCCACCAGTGTTCACTATATGTGTGTTCTTTCCACAAACCACATATGGATCCACCAGTGTTCACTGCATGTGTGTTCTTTCCACAAACCACATATGGATCCACTAGTGTTCACTGCATGTGTGATCTTTCCACAAACCACTTATGGATCCACCAGTGTTCACTGCATGTGTGTTGCTGAAAGGAACCACATATGGATCCACCAGTGTTCACTGGATGTGTGTTTCTGACATGAACCACATATGGACCCACTAGAGTCATTGCATGTGTGTTCTTTTCACAAACCACATATGGATCCACCAGTGTTTACTACATGTGTGTTCCTCCTACAAACCACTTATGGATCCACCAGTGTTCATTGCATGTGTGTTCTTTTCCACAAACCACATATTGATCAACCTGTGGTCATTACATGTGTGTTCTTTTCACAAACCACATGTGGACCCACTAGAGTCATTGCATGTGTGTTCTTATACTAAAACCAACACTAGACTCATTGCATGTGTGTTCTTTTCACAAACCACACATGGATCCACTAGTGTTATTGCTTGTGTGCTCTTTCCACAAAGCACACATGGATCAACCTGTGTCATTGCATGTGTGTTCGTTCCACAAATCACATATGGACCCACTAGAGTCATTGCTTGTGTGTTCTTATACAAAAACCAGCACTAGACTCATTGCATGTGTGTTCTTTTCACAAACCACATATGGACCCACTAGAGTCATTGCATGTGTGTTCTTATACTAAAACCAGCACTAGACTCATTGCATGTGTGTTCTTTCCACAAACCACACATGGATCAACCAGTGTCATTGCATGTGTGTTCTTTTCACAAACAACATATGGATCCACCAGTGTTCACTGCATGTGTGTTCTTTCCACAAACAACTTATGGATCCACCAGTGTTCATTGCATGCGTGTTCTTTCCACAAACCACATATGGATCCACCAGTATTCACTTCATGTGTGTTCTTTCCACAAACCACTTATGGATCCACCAGTGTTCACTGCATGTGTGTTCCTGACATGAACCACATATGGATCCACTAGTGTTCACTAATTGTGTGTTTCAGACATGAACCACATATGGACCCACTAGAGTCATTGCACGTGTGTTTTTTCCACAAACCACTTATGGATCCACCAGTGTTCATTGCATGTGTGTTCTTTTCCACAAACCACATATGGATCAACTAGTGGTCATTGCATGTGTGTTCTTATACAAAAACAACACTAGAGTCATTGCAAGTTGATCTTTTCACAAACCGCATATGGATCCACCAGTGTTCACTTCATGTGTGTTCTTTCCACAAACCCCTTCTGGATCCACTAGTGTTCATTGCATGTGTGTTCTTTTCCACAAACCGCATATGGATCAACGAGTGGTCATTGCATGTGTGTTCTCTTCACAAACCACATGTGGACCCACTAGAGTCATTGCATGTGTGTTCTTATACTAAAACCAGCACTAGATCATTGCATGTGTGTTCTTTCCACAAACCACACCTGGATCAACCAGTGTTAATACATGTCTGTTCTTTTCACAAACAACATATGGATCCACCAGTGTTCACTGCATGTGTGTTCTTTCCACAAACCACTTATGGATCCACCAGTGTTGATTGCATGCGTGTTCTTTCCACAACAACATATGGATCAACCAGTATTCACTGCACATGTGTGCTTTCCACAAACCACTTATGGATCCACCAGTGTTCACTGCATGTGTGTTCCTGCCATGAACCACATATGGATCCACTAGTGTTCACTGCATGTGTGTTTCTGACATGAACCACATATGGACCCACTAGAGTCATTGCATGTGTGTTATTTTCACAAACCACATATGGATCCACTAGTGTTCACTACATGTGTGTTCTTTCCACAAACCACTTATGGATCCACCAGTGTTCATTGCATGTGTGTTCTTTTCCATAAACCACATATGGATCAACCAGTGGTCATTGCATGTGTGTTCTTTTCACTTACCACATGTGGACCCACTAGATTCATTGTATGTGTGTTCTTATAGTAAAACCAGCACTAGGCTCATTGCATGTGTGTTCTTTTCACAAACCACACATGGATCCACCAGTGTTCATTGCATGTGAGTTCTTTCCACAAACCACATATGGATCCACCAGTGTTCACTACATGTGTGTTCTTTCCACAAACCACTTATGGACCCACCAGTGTTCACTGCATGTGTGTTCTTGACATGAACCACATATGGATCCGCCATTGTTCACTGCATGTGTGTTCCTGACATGAACCACATATGGACACACTAGAGTCATTGCATGTGTGTTCTTTTCACAAAACCACATATGGATCCACCAGTGTTCACCGGATGTGTGTTCTTTCCACAACGACTTATGGATCATCCAGTGTTCATTGCATGTGTGTTCTTTTCCACAAACCATATATGGATCAACCAGTGGTCATTGCATGTGTGTTCTTTTCACAAACCACATGTGGACCCACTAGAGTCATTGCATGTGTGTTCTTATACTAAAACCAGCACTAGACTCATTGCATGTGTGTTCTTTTCACAAACCACAAATGGATCCACCAATGTCATTGCATGTGTGTTCTTTCCATAAACCACACATGTATCAACCAGTGTCGTTGCAATGTGAGTTCTTTCCACAAAACACATATGGACCCACTAGAGTCATTGCTTGTGTGTTCTTATACTAAAACCAGCACTAGAGTCATTGCATGTGTGTTCTTTCACAAACAACATATGGATCAACCAGTGTTCACTGCATGTGTGTTCTTTCCACAAACCACTGATGGATCCACCAGTGTTCATAGCATGTGTGTTCTTTCCACAAACCACATATGGATCCACTAGTGTTCACTGCATGTGTGTTCTTTCCACAAACCACTTATGGATCCACCAGTGTTCACTGCATGTGTGTTCCTGACATGAACCACATATGGATCCACCAGTGTACACTGCATGTGTGTTTCTGACATGCACACATATGGACCCACTAGAGTCATTGCATGTGTGTTCTTTTCAAGAAACCACATATGGATACACCAGTGTTCACTACATGTGTGTTCTTTCCACAAACCACTTATGGATCCACCAGTGTTCATTGCATGTGTGTTCTTTTCCACAAACCACATATGGATCAACCAGTGGTCATTAAATGTGTGTTCTTTTCACAAACCACATGTGGACCCACTAGAGTCATTGTATGTGTGTTCTTATACTAAAACTAGCACTAGACTCATTGCATGTGTGTTCTTTTCACAAACCACACATGGATCCACTAGTGTTATTGCTTGTGTGCTCTTTCCACAAACCACACATGGATCAACGTGTGTCATTGCATGTGTGTTCGTTCCACAAATCACATATGGACCCACTAGAGTCATTGCTTGTGTGTTCTTATACAAAAACCAGCACTAGACTCATTGCATGTGTGTTCTTTTCACAAACCACATATGGACCCACTAGAGTCATTGCATGTGTGTTCTTATACTAAAACCAGCACTAGACTCATTGCATGTGTGTTCTTTCCATAAACCACACATGGATCAACCAGTGTCATTGCATGTGTGTTCTTTTCACAAACAACATATGGATCCACTAGTGTTCACTGCATGTGTGTGCTTTCCACAAACAACTTATGGATCCACCAGTGTTCATTGCATGTGTGTTCTTTCCACAAACCACATATGGATTCACCAGTATTCACTTCATGTGTGTTGTTTCCACAAACCACTAATTGGATCCACCAGTGTTCACTGCATGTGTGTTCCTGACATGAACCACATATGGATCCACTAGTGTTCACTACATGTGTGTTTCTAACATGAACGCACATATGGACCCACTAGAGTCATTGCATGTG
>OU342743.1:546978194-547150800 GCA_910589775.1 Avena eriantha
GTCATTGCATGTGTGTTCTTTTCACAAACCACATATGGATCCACCAGTGTTCACTACATGTGTGTTGTTTCCACAAACCACTTATGGATCCACCAGTGTACATTGCATGTGTGTGCTTTTCCACAAATGACTTATGGATAAACCAGTGGTCATTGCATGTGTGTTCTTTTCACAAACCACATGTGGATCCACTAGAGTCATTGCATGTGTGTTCTTATCCTAAAACAAGCACTAGACTAATTGCATGTGTGTTCTTTTCACAAACCACACATGGATCCACCATTGTCATTGCATGTGTGTTCTTTTCGCAAACCACATATGGATCCACCAGTATTCACTTCATGTGTGTTCTTTCCACAAACTACTTACGGATCCACCAGTGTTCATTGCATGTGTGTTCTTTTCCACAAACCACATATGGATCAACTAGTGGTCATAGCATGTGTGTTCTTTTCACAAACCACATGTGGACCCACTAGAGTCATTGCATGTGTGTTCTTATACTAAAACCAGCACTAGACTCATTACATGTGTGTTCTTTTCACAAACCACACATGGATCCACCAGTGTCATTGCATGTGTGTTCTTTCCACAAACCACACATGGATCAACCAGTGTCATTGCATGTGTGTTCTTTCCACAAATCACATGTGGACCCACTAGAGTCATTGCATGTGTGTTCTTATAGTAAAACCAGCACTAGACTCATTGCATGTGTGTTCTTTTCACAAACCACACATGGATCGACCAGTGTTCATTGCATGTGTGTTCTTTCCACAAACGAAGTATGGATCCACCAGTGTTCACTACATGTGTGTTCTTTCCACAAACCACTTATGGACCCACCAGTGTTCACTGCATGTGTGTTCCTGACATGAACCACATATGGATCCACCAGTGTTCACTGCATGTGTGTTCCTGACATGAACCACATATGGACACACTAGAGTCATTGCATGTGTGTTCTTTCCACGAACCACATATGGATCCACCATTGTTCACTTCATGTGTGTTCTTTCCACAAACCACTTACGGATCCACCAGTGTGCACTACATGTGTGTTCCTGACATGAACCACATATGGATCCACCAGTTTTCACTTCATGTGTGTTTCTGACATGAACCACATATGGACCCACTAGAGTCATTGCATGTGTGTTCTTTTAACAAACCACATATGGATCCACCAGTGTTCACTACATGTGTGTTCTTTCCACAAACCACTTATTGATCAACCAGTGGTCATTGCATTTGTGTTCTTTTCACAAACCACATGTGGACCCACTAGAGTCATTGCATGTGTGTTCTTATACTAAAACCAGCACTAGACTCATTGGATGTGTGTTCTTTTCACAAACCACACATGGATCCACTAGTGTCATTGCATGTGTGTTCTTTCCACAAACCACACATGGATCAATCTATGTCATTGCATGTGTGTTCTTTCCACAAATCACATATGGACCCACTAGAGTCATTGCTTGTGTGTTCTTATACTAAAACCAGCACTAGAGTCATTCCATGTGTGTTCTTTCCACAAATCACATATGGACCCACTAGAGTCATTGCTTGTGTGTTCTTATACTAAAACCAGCACTAGAGTCATTGCATGTGTGTTCTTTTCACAAACCACATATGGATCCACCAGTGTTCACTACATGTGTGTTGTTTCCACAAACCACTTATGGATCCACCAGTGTACATTGCATGTGTGTTCTTTTCCACAAACCACTTATGGATAAACTAGTGGTCATTGCATGTGTGTTCTTTTCACAAACCACATGTGGATCCACTAGAGTCATTGCATGTGTGTTCTTATACTAAAACAAGCACTAGACTAATTGCATGTGTGTTCTTTTCACAAACCACACATGGATCCACCATTGTCATTGCATGTGTGTTCTTTTCGCAAACCACATATGGATCCACCAGTATTCACTTCATGTGTGTTCTTTCCACAAACCACTTACGGATCCACCAGTGTTCATTGCATGTGTGTTCTTTTCCACAAACCACATATGGATCAACTAGTGGCCATTGCATGTGTGTTCTTTTCACAAACCACATGTGGACCCAGTAGAGTCATTGCATGTGTGTTCTTATACTAAAACCAACACGAGACTCATTACATGTGTGTTCTTTTCACAAACCACACATGGATCCACCAGTGTCATTGCATGTATGTTCTTTCCACAAACCACATATGGATCAACCAGTGGTCACTGATGTGTGTTCCTAACATGAACCACATATGGACCCACTAGAGTCATTGCATGTGTGTTCTTATACTAAAACCAGCACTAGAGTCATTGCATGTGTGTTCTTTTCACAAGCCACATATGGATCCACCAGTGTTCACTGCATGTGTGTTCTTTCCACAAACCAGTTATGGATCCACTAGTGTTCATTGCGTGTGTTCTCTTTTCCGCAAACCACATATGGATCAACAAGTGGTCATTACATGTGTGTTCTTTTCACAAACTACCTGTGGACCCACTAGAGTCATTGCATGTGTGTTCTTATACTAAAACCAGCACTAGACTCATTGCATGTGTGTTCTTTTCACAAACCACACATGGATCCACTAGTGTTCATTGCATGTGTGTTCTTTCCACAAACCATATATGGAGCCACCAGTGTTCACTGCATGTGTGTTCTTTCCACAAACAACTTATGGATCCACCATTGTTCACTACATGTGTGTTCCTAACATGAACCACATATGGATCCACCAGTGTTCATTGCATGTGTGTTCCTAACATGAACCACATATGGACCCACTAGAGTCATTGCACGTGTGATCTTTTCACAAACCACATATGGATCCACCAGTGTTCACTTCATCCGTGTTCTTTCCACAAACCATTTATGGATCCACCAGTGTTCATTGCATGTGTGTTCTTTTCCACAAACCACATATGGATCAACCAGTGGTCATTTCATGTGTGTTCTTTTCACAAACCACATGTGGACCCACTAGAGTCATTGCATGTGTGTTCTTATACTAAAACCAGCACTAGACTCATTGCATGTGTTTTCTTTTCACAAACCACACATGGATCCACCAATGTCATTGCATGTGTGTTCTTTCCACAAACCACACATGGATCAAATAGTGGTCATTGCATGTGTGTTCTTTTCCACAAACCACATATGGATGCATTAGAGTCATTGCATGTGTATTCTTATACTAAAACTAGCACTAGAGTCATTGCATGTGTGTTCTTTCCACAAACAACACATGGATCCACCAGTGTTCACTACATGCGTGTCCCTGATATGAACCATATATGGATCCACCAATGTTCACTGCATGTGTGTTTTTATACTAAAACCAGCACTAGAGTCATTGCATGTGTGTTCTTTTCACAAACAACATATGGATCCACCAGTGTTCATTGCATGTGTGTTCTTTTCCACAAACCACTTATGGATCAACTAGTGGTCATTGCATGTGTGTTCATTTCACAAACTACATGTGGACCCACTAGAGTCATTGCGTGTGTGTTTTTATACTAACACTAGCACTAGAGTCATTACATGTGTGTTCTTTCCACAAACCACACATGGATCAACCAGTGTCATTGCATGTGTGTTCTTTCCACAAACCACATATGGATCAACCAGTGGTTATTGCATGTGTGTTCTTTTCACAAACCACATATGGACCCACTAGAGTAATTCATGTGTGTTCTTTCCACAAACCACATATGGATCCACCAGCGTTCACTGCATGTGTGCTCTTTCCACAAACCACTTATGGATCCACCAGTGTTCACTGCATGTGTGTTCCTGACATGAACCACATATGGATCTACCAGTGTTCTCTGCATGTGTGTTCCTGACATGAACCACATATAGACCCACTAGAGTCATTGCATGGTTGTTCTTTTCACAAACCACATATGGATGCACCAGTGTTCACTACATGTGTGTTCTTTCCACAAACCACACATGGTTCCACCAGTGTTATTGCATGCGTGTTCTTTCCACAAACCACACATGGATCAACTAGTGGACATTGCATGTTTGTTATTTTCCACAAACAACATATGGACCCACTAGAGTCATTACATGTGTGTTCTATCCACAAACCACACATGGATCAACCGGTGTCATTGGACGTGTGTTCTTTCCACAAACCACATATGGATCAACCAGTGTCATTGCATGTGTGTTGTTTCCACAAACCACACATGGATCAACCAGTGTCTTTGCATGTGTGTTCTTTCCACAAACCACTGATGGATCCACCAGTGTAGATTGCATGTGTGTTCTTTTCCAAAGACCACATATGGATCAACCAGTGTCATTGCACGTGTGTTCTTTCCACAAACCACATATGGATCAACCAGTGTCATTGCATGTGTGTTCTTTCCACAAACCACACATGGATCAATCAATGTGTTTGCATGTGTGTTCTTTCCACAAACCACTCATGGATCCACTAGTGTAGATTGCATGTGTGTTTTAGGAGAGCCCTAGCCTTAGCCCCCAATGGATCCACCGTTAGACCGAGTCTTCTAGAAGGCACGCCATAACACAGGTGTTCTGCTTGACGATTGTTACCTACCATTCAATTGGGGCGCTTGGACGATTGGGATGGTCTTCGCGAGAAGGATCCTCAAGTAGGCTGTTCTGTGGCATGATTGGCCATGCTTGCTCTGGACAAACTGGCATGTTGTGAGTGTTACGACTCACGATTTCAGTGGGCATATCCTAGTGCCACGTCGCCATTACTTCTCTTCCTACCCATACTTCTCTTCCTTCCCCTCGAAGCCACTTTCCCCACTTCACTTCCATCCTACGCAATCCGACGACATCCGCCAATTCTCCGGTTGCTACCTTCATGCTAAGAAATCATTTTACAAGCTTTTGAACTTATCCTACATATTCCTGTTATTCGCCAATCTAACTGCGGATATTTTTTCCGATTTCTCGACGAACTTCAGATGTGGTAGATGCTGCAGCCTAAGAATCTGGAGATCCTCGCGCGCAACTTTTCAGCGATGTTCCCGCTCGTGTGTTCCCACCCAGGATGCTTTCGCCGTTACTCCTACCACGAGCTGCCGCTCCACGAGCTCGCGTGCCCGCACCGCGTGTGCTCCTGCACGGAGCCGGGCTGCAACTACACCGGCCCGCCGGTAGAGCTCGTCGTCCACCTTGCAGAGGGGCACTTGATCGAAGTGATTAGGATCTCGTACGGGCAAGCCCAACTTCTCCAAGAGCAGGTGCCGCTCACTGACTCGGCACGGCGCCTGCTAATTTTCCAGGGGGACGGCTCTATTTTCGTCCTGACCATCACCGCTGGTGTTCCGGGAACCAGAGCCGGGCCCACCGTCATGGGTGCTGTATGCGTCAAGTCGGTCTCGTGCGCCTAGCCCGTATACACGGTGCGCATGTGGGCGAACGCCTAGCCGCCATCGGCGGATAGCATTCTTGTGCTAGCCGAGGTGCCGCGGGAGGTGGAGTATGAGGACCTAAGGTCGATCCTATGCATGCCATCTCAGTACCTTGTCGGTGCTGGACCAAACAAGCAGATGCATTTCTACATTTGTATCGAGAATACCGACATGGAAATGTAGTACTTGTGCTGTCATTACTGTTAGACTTAAGCGATGCTTCTCAGGTGCTTAGAGCATACGTGTTGTGCGAATGTACCCCGGTTGTAGTTTTCAGTACTCCTTAATAATTCGACGAGTTATTATATTGGTCCAATCAGCTTGCTGTTGTCACGTTGCAAAGTCCGCTTGCTCTGGACAGACTGGCAATACTATGTGCCCCCGCTCCCGCATGTCAGTGTCACGTGTTCCGAGGGCCCACCTGCCAGTGTCATGCCCCCTCCTCTTCCTTTCCCTCGAAGCCACTGTCCCAACTTCTCTTCCATCCTGCCACTCCCGTCCGATGGTTGTAATCTGATTTTCATTGGATTGTTTACATGGAATCTACGTTGATAATGCAACATGCAAATGGCACAAACACACAATTTCTAAAGTGGAAGCACTCACACGCTGCTATTGCACATATTTCTCAATATAGCTCGACAAACCCATTGCAATAATTGTACTCGCATTAAACATAACCGAAATTGCAACCATCCTAAACAACATCTAAACCCACATCAAACCGCTGTCGTCGGAGTCCACCTCGATTGGTGACACCGCCGTGCCCTTCCCAGCGACATCCACTCTCGCCCATGGCTTGCCCTTCGCCAAGGAGGCCAAAATGGCGTTCTGCATAGCTTCGTCCCCGTCGTCCTCCACATCAGAATCAACAATGACGAAGGTGATGGGGTTGGCATGGACCGAGCGCCGTCGTGCCTGGCGGCTCCTGCTCGAGCTCGACGCCGCATCAGTCCTTCTACAAGTAGGACGTGCCGAGCTCGCATACGTAGCGTCGTCGCTCCTCTTAAGAAACCATGGCCATTTGGTATTACAACGGTAGGATCTTGGGGTGGATCCGCCGTGGCGAGCCCTACTGGAAGCGGTGGAGCGGATGGATCTGCCGGCGCGTGCCATGACAAGTTCCTAGGAGGGAGTAAGATTGTGGGCCAGGCGTGTCTGGTTCCTGAGCAAGGCCTCCCAGTGATATGTACGCGGGCAAGGTGCCAAAAATTTCGTCCAATGCGCGCGAGAGGGCTTTTGCACCACGAAGGCGCGAGGTTTGGTTGACAAGTCCAGACGCTAGGTCCCCCACCTGTTAGCCGAATGTGGACGGTAGGATATTGCCCAAGTTATTAAGTAGGGATAAATCACGTTTCACCACTACCCTGACATCCAAAGGCTCCTCTTTCCTCTGCCCTCGCTCCCCTCGCTCATGGCTCGCAGCTCGTGCAGTTCGTCTCGGGCGGAATCATGGTCAGCTCAACCCCGTCAGGCGGGTGCCCCCATCAGATACTGGAGGGCGCCCTACGATTACTACCCCGATATGCTGTGTTTGTGCGGTGAGAAGATGTAGAGATGGATTTCGTGGACCGACGAAAATACTGCAGGAAAATTCAGCAACTGCAGCATCAGAGCGGTAAGTTCCTACTGTAGGTACAATGGTAACCCGGATCCGGAAAGCGTAATGTAATTCTTTTTTTTGTTTCCTTCGATCTACTACGCAGGAAGGGAGGGGGACTGGCTGTGACAAGTTTGTGTGGATCGAAAAGCCACTGACAGGTTTTCATAGAGAGCTTGTTCAGGATCTACATGATGCTGTGTGGGACAAGAAAGAGGAGATTCGTGCGATGGAGCGAGAGATCCGGGAGCTTCGCCAGGTGTAGGGGAGGCAGGGGTACGGAGGTGGTGAGACAGACGGGCTCAAGATTAGGCTAGATAGTGGAAACAATTTCCTCATTATCTGGGCATTATCTGTTGCATTTGCAGTTTATGTTGCCATGTCGTTGTCGAGCAGCTGAAATAAGTTGCTGCTTCGTGGAGTGTAGCAGCCAGCTTAAGAAATTGTTTTTCATCCCAGAAACATATCATAAGTGTAATGCCAACAACATGGATTTATTAAGCGCCTATAAATAAATCATGTCTGTGCCACTAACACCCATCGATTTTGGAGAGGATTTAACCGCTCAGCTATCGTGATTGTTCAGATAGTAGTGGCACAGTCACAGTTTTGGACTCAACTAGTGTTCTTGGCCGTATCAAATCCTAAAGTCGCGATACATTTTACTCCGAGTACGGGAGGCAGATTGTTTTGCCCGACAAGTTCCACGCACACAGCTCCAGATTTTAACCGAACTACATATATAGATTCAAGTTCAATACATAATTAGGCTGCTACACTGCTAGCCCTCTTTCTCTGCTTGGGTGCCAACTTTCTTCCTCTTTCCTTCACGTCCACTGGCTTCTTCATCTCCTGCCTTCTTCCTCTTCCTGGGTGCCAATTTTCTTACCTTCACATACCCTGCATCTCCGAGCCGAGGGAAGTCAGGCCAATCAGCACCAGAATCTTGTCTGGCATCATCACTCCACTCGTTTTGGTTTTCTTCCTGCGGCAAAATCACTGAGTCAACTGTCCTGTTTCTTACCTTGCGCTTCCTGTAAAAAAAACAGTACATGGATTACTACCTTATATCTACAGACTATAATTTTTTTTGTGTGAATGTACCATCTAATACCTTGGTTTGGGAGCATTAAGGAGACATCCAGCTGCTCTATGGCCTATAAGATGGCAGGTCTTGCATCTGTTTTTTCCCTTCTTTGTAGCACAGAAAGCCGAACCCTTCTTCTCGAGAAAATTCTTAAACCTATTCACCTGGGGTCTTCCTCTGCCCCTTTTTGTAACTGGCTAGCAAAGCTCGAAAGACAGTTGGACTAGAGGCCACTGAGATGGGTCTGTACATGGCTCGTCGGATCCAGCGTACGCAGCTCTGAACTTTTCCATAGAGTAGTAGTCTGAAAAATATTGATCCAAATGTGGTAGAGTTCTTTTCTTCACCAAGAAGGCCAAGGCGTGGTCGCAAGGTTTCCCGGTATGCTTCCACTCTAAGCAGGTGCATTCTCGCAGCTGGATGTTCACAACATCCCTTTTGCCACTCTTGGACATATCGACCACCTCACAGCTTCTGCTGGTTGACGGGAGAACCTTAAGATGAGCTAGTCCTCGGCTTCTCTTATGCATTTGCTGTACAACTGGCGGTAGCATATGTCCTCTAAGTCTCCTACCGATCTCTCTCCTTATATTTAACAGCTTCATGATCATACCACGTACGCTGTCCATCAAGATATGAACATGACGCACTTTTATGTCCTTCACCCACTTATTCCGGCATTCTGCAAGGTTGTTGTTTATGTAATCAACTTTGATGTCAGGGTTGAATTGACTCCTCTTCCATAGCTGCGAATGATGGATGGATAAGTACTCTGGAAGTTCAGGGGCTTCGGCAAAAATCTTGCTCACAAAATATTCACTGCTACTAGGTCTGTAAACTCTAGTAGCAGGAAACATGTAATGAAATACGCTGCCTGCATAGTGTGAGTACAAGTTGAGCATCATATGGGCATGACATTCTCTCCCTTCAGCTCGTGGGAACACCTCCTTCACTGCATTCGTCAGCCCTTTGCATGCATCTGTGGATATAGCCAATGGATCCATGTGGCCTATTGATCTCCTGAGCTGCCTCATAAACCAAACCCAGTTTTCCTCCGTTTCTATTTCAAACAGCCCGAATGCCACTGGGAACATCCAGTTGTGACCATCAAGTGATGTGGTAGATGGCAGGCATCCTTTCCATTTGCTAGTTAGGAAAGTGTTGTCTACACTCAGATACGGCCTACAGCCGTCCTTGAATCCCTGGATGCAAGGTTTAAGCGCCATGAAAAATCTTTTGAAATATATTTTACCACCTTCTAATTCGGTGTCAATCTCCACAACACTCCCCGTACACCTAGTTTGTACCTCCGCCTTGAAGTTGTACAACATCCTGAAGCTATTGGTCCAATCCCCGTGCAAGACCCCCAGAGCTTTCTCTTTACCTTTCCAAACCGTGTAATACGGAAGGACAATGTTGTATTTAGAACCGAGGGTAGTCTAAATATTCTTCGCGGTCTCCTTAGGGTTATCCTTTAGTATGGACATAGATTGCATAGCCACCCACTCCGTATCATCCATTGAGGATTTCAGTTTGCTGCCTGTCGGACACATGTGTGGAGGGCCCATTTTGTTCACCTACAACACAGATTCATTTAAAAGATAAGCGGAGTCGACTAGTTGCCAAAAAGATATCGCACATCAATTGTACTTATAGAGTGAAAAGAGAGAGAGAGTTCTAATGGTTTGCTCCATTCATTGCCCAGTACCCTAATTGCACTCGACGCAGGTAAGGCTCTTGCTGTGATCCTCCATGGACAATGTACCTCGGCCCATCCATTCATCCACGCTAACTTGCAAATGGCCTCATACCTCTCGGCAGAGTTCTTCAGTCGATAAACGTCGAACTCCCCCTTAATACAAAAATGCCGGAACGACATCCTGAACTCATGCATGCTCCTGAACTCGGTGCCGACCGAAATTATAGGATACTCGTGGTCATGTTTCATTTCTTCTACTTCAACACCCAAATCATCGACTGGAATACCAGCCTCATCGTTAAGTTCCTCGTCTATTTCATCATCACTAGATTCTTGATCCTCTACAATGCCTTCTTCTTCATCTGATTCAGAATCTTCGCCATCATCTCTAATGCGTAGTACTTCAAATTTCATATTGAATCCCATGGGTGGGGCTGCACCATCGTCTCCACCCGGATGGACATGAACATTGCCCCAATCCACCTCACCGGCAACTCTGTTTTCTCCAAGACACTTGGTTGGTTCTGCTGCAACCACATGGGGTGGCCTTATGTTGGGGGGATACCCCCGGGTAGGGTCACGCCGGGGTATAAAGGCCGAGTTAGCCGAGGTTCGGCAAGGCCAAAGCAGATGCTGGCCGGGTCACCTCAAGGCAGGCCGAGTCACGGGCTAATCCGGACCTGGGGGCGTTCGCCTAACTAGGTCTCATCCGACTTAAGCAGTAAGTCGGAAGTGTATGTCTAACCTGTATGCAGGAAAAGGGTGTGGCCGGATGAGCGAAGCGAGCAAGGACTGGAGAAGGAAGGAATCTCGCTGGTCAAAAGGAGCCCCGGTACGCACTGCCTGAGCGAAGCGAGCAAGGACTGGACCACCGGGGCATGGCCGACAAGCGTGACGACGCCCGTGTCAGCTGACGAGCTAAAGCGTAGCTGACGAGGGGCGGGGCGTGGCTCACGTAGCTAAAGCATAGCTGACGAGGGGGAAAAAGCGCCCTGGTCGGTTTGCCACTTTGGGAGGAGGCATATTCTTAGGAATATGCCTCCACATATGCCCTAGGCAGGAACCGAGCCTCCTCTATAAAAGGGGGGCTAGGGCTTCTGTAGGGGAGGTTGATTTCTCTACGATTCAGTTTTGGGCTAGGGTTTCAGGTGTGATCTGTGGGTGAGAGTAAGAGAGCTCTTTCTTCCTCCTCTCGCCAATACAGCTCTAGGAGCACTTGTAACCTTGGAAGCAAATCAATACAAGCTCTTGTGTGGAGAATCACTTCAATATCCCTCCCTGGATTCCCCTAGCGAGTATTAGTCCCCAACTTTAGCCTATACATGGCATCTACCGTGACACCACCACGACAGTTGGCGCCCACCGTGGGGCTAGCGGCGCTAGCAGGGGTCAAGATCCGGACGGGAAACTTCATCGTCACTGGAGAGCGCATCGTCTCCGGGCTCGTCCAGCGCTTTGAAGCGCGGGACTTCGTCAGCGACAACGCAGGCTGTTTCGGCACGCGCCCTCTCCCGCGCAATGGTGTTTTCCTCAAGCTCGGCACACACAAGGTCTATATCGCGGTGGATGTGTCAGGCGTTCATCCGCGCCACGTTGTCGAAGCAGGCGAACCGTCCCTCACTGCGGCTCACGGGGGACGTACCGCTCGTTCCCCGGACCGTGCGGAGGTAATGATGACGGCGCCGGGAGCGGTTACGAGCAAGGATCCGGCGCCAGATCCGGAGGCAACACCCAAGGCACCAAGGAAAGGTAGGGGTCCTCCGCTAGAGAGGCCGGAGAACGTGCTGAGAGAGGCAATAGATAGCCTGGCTAACCCTGTAGTAGCAGCGATAGATCCGGCTCGCGCACAGGCCGAGCTGGAAGAAACTCGGCAGAAAATAATTGAGGGCACAAAGAAAATAGCCGAGGCCCAGCGGTCTTTGAACATGACACTACGTGAGTACGCAAAGGCGAACAAAGTTAATGCTGTAAAAGTTAAAGGGAGGAATCTCATGAGCGAAATGAACAGAGAAGGTGATGTCGAAATCGACGAATCAGAAAACTGTTTTTTTCCGTGGGGCTGCCGAGGTATAGTACACCGGCCAAGAACCTCAAAGCGACGGATGCGGCTGCATCCGAGTTAGAGGGACTGACGGGTGAAGCCCGGCAAAAGCAGCAAAACCGGGTTAACGAGCTGGTTCGGATTGCGAACAGGCAAAACGAGGAACTGCTCAGGGCGAACCCGGAGAGAGCTGGGGCCTCCAAGACCGTCCATTCGGCGATAGATAACCCGGAGAAATCCGCTGGAGCTGCGTCGTCCCCTCATGGCAATCCAAGGAGAGAGGAGGTGGTAACCTCAGCCAGACGGAACAAACAGATTGTCCCGTATGACCCGACACGGGCAGGGAAAGAAAAAGAAGTGCAAAAAAATGATGATCGACGGAGTGTGAGCCGAGGCGAAGCTGGCCGAGGTAACCTTGACCAAGGCAATGCCGGTCGGAGGAACGTTGTCAACGGCAATGCCGGGCAGCAAAACTCAGCAGGGGCAAGACAACCGCAACAGCGGAACATGCCGAGGCAAGAGCACAATGCCGGCCGAGGTATGCAATAGAAAGGTGCGCCGCAGGAATGAAACCAGTATAACGACGGTGATTCGGAGATGGCAAATGCGGGATATCCGAGACCGGACTATCATGTGATAGGTTCGAGACTGGGAAGCAGGGATTTGATGCCGGACGATGCAAGGTTGAAACTGGATCGACTATATAGGTCGGAACAGATAGAATGTCAGGGTCCACCGGGTCTAGCATGTTTTGGGCCCCGGATCATGAAAGAGCCACCAGTCCCGAACTTTCAATTGCCTAGCGGGACCAAGACCTATGACGGTAGTACCAAGCCAGAGGATTGGCTGATAAACTATGCTACTGCTGTAAAAATTGCCACAGGCAACCTGAGATGGGCCGTACGATATGTACCCCAAATGTTGGAAGGCCCGGCAAGGGTGTGGTTGAACAACTTGCCGCCAGGAAGCATCAACTGCTGGATTGATTTCGAGGAAATGTTTATCAGCAATTTTTTGAGTACTTATCAAAGGCCAAATAGGCCACAAACCCTAGCTATGTGCAAACAGCGACCCAATGAGACGGACCGGGAGTTCTTGACCCGGTGGTGTACCGTGAGAAATTCGTGTGAGGGCGTGATAGAATCACAGGCCATAGCATGGTTTGCACAGGGGTGCAGGTATGGAAGCGAGTTATGGATGAAGTTGCAACGGAAAATGCCGGCAACATTGTCAGAGATGATCTGGATCACAGATTCTTATGCATTGGGTGACCCGACCTAACTGAGGCTCGCCTCAAATGAGTCAAGCGATGAGTACTATCAGAGGGATGGATCCGGATCGTCCCGGAGAAACGATTACAGAGGAAAAAGGAGAGATGATCGACCGGACCATCGGTACGGTTCGCACCAAGTAGCGGCCGTGAGTCAAGATCAACCCGGACCAGGGGGTAGTCAGCGCCAGAAAACTAGAGGTCAGTGGACCCCAAGGAACGATGGGAAGGAAACTTGGACACCGGAGCAAAAGAAGCAATGGCAAGAAAGGAAAGACCGTCCGAGGTATACTTACGAGTCGATGTTGGACCAGCCGTGTAAGTTTCACACGCCAAATCCGAACAGCCCAGCGGGTCATACGACGAGGCAATGCGAGTGGATGCGCAAGATCGAGCAAGGTGGTTCGGGGAATGCTCAGGCACCCCGGAACGATCAGCTTCGGCAAGAATTACCCCGGCAGCAATTGCTCTCCGGAGCGAACACGCAACAGCTAATGTTACCTCCCCCTCCGCCGAGGTATGATAACAATGAAAGAAGGGATGCAGTGCATCAAGTAGAAAATCAGCAACAGCCGGATCAGAGGCACCCCGGAAATGAGGGGAGAAACGAGTACAGGGAGCATCACTAGAGCTACTGTGTATTTACCACAGAAGAGACTGATAGAAAAAGCTTGCAGCGTAGACATATGGAGGTGAATGCGGTAATGCCAGCGGTGACGAGGTACATGCCTTGGTCTGATCAGGAAATCACTTGGAGCATTAGGGATCATCCCAAGCTCATGCCGAGCCCTGGTTCGTATGCGTTGGTGCTAGATCCTACATTCATTGGGCCTAACATTAACGTGAGATTCTCAAAGGTACTGATCGACAACGACAGTAGCATAAACATCATGTACGCGGACACAATGCGCAAGTTGGGTATCTCGGAGAACATGCTCCAGGCCACGAGGACAACTTTCCATGGCATTGTGCCCGGCATCTCTTGCGAGCCCATAGGCAAGGTCCGAGTCGACGTCTTGTTCGGCACAAGGGACAATTGCCGAACTGAAAATCTGGAGTTCGAAGTAGTGAACTTGGAAAGCGCGTATCATGCGTTGCTCGGAAGGTCATCCCTGAACAAGTTCATGACAAGTTGTCATATAAGCTATTTGAAAATGAAATTGCCCGGACCAAACGGAGTAATTACGATTGCTGGGGACTTTCGACGTTCCATGGAGTGTGCGTCGGCCGGATCAAACTTAGCCGAGTCACTTGTGATCGCGCAGGAAAAAAAGGAAAATTCAAGAGGTGGCAGCGTTGGCTCAGTCCGCACAACAGTGTATGCCGGCGCTGAGTAACCCGCATGGAACTGTCTCCTTCCAGGCCGTGAAAGATACCAAGAAGGTCCCTGTTGATGACATGTTCCTAGAGCGCACCGTAACAATTGGTGCCGGGCTAAGTGATAAATAGGAAAGCGAGCTCGTCAGCTTCCTCCATGAGAATCGGGACATTTTTGCTTGGTCCACACAGGACTTGCAAGGTGTTCCGAGGGAGTTGGCCGAGCACTCTTTAAATGTGAGACCCGGAGCTAAGCCGGTGAAGCAACCTCTCCGCCGCTTCGCCGAAGATAGGAGAAAAGTCATTGGGGATGAGATAGCTCGGTTGCTAGCTGCAGGATTTATTATGGAAGTTCTTTACCCGGATTGGTTGTCTAATCTGGTGCTGGTGGAAAAGAAGAAAGATGATCCGAACGTGGCAGTGGTTTGGCGCATGTGTATCGACTACACGAACCTGAACAAGGCGTGTCCGAAAGATCCATTTCCGCTGCCAAGAATAGATCAGGTCATAGACTCAACTGCGGGATGTGAACTGTTGTCATTCATCGATGCTTACTCCGATTTCCACCAGATACCTTTAAATCCGGATGATCAAATAAATACTGCGTTTATTACCCCGTATGGGGCTTATTGCTATCGCACCATGCCATTTGGTTTACGTAATGCAGGTGCAACGTACCAGAGATGTATGCAAAAATGTTTGCATGATCAAATAGGTCGAAATGTACATGTATACGTGGATGATGTGGTTATCAAGACCAAGGAAAGCAAAGCGCTCCTTGACGATATCAGGCAAACATTCGCAAACCTAAGGAGGTTCCGGATGAAACTTAATCCGGAAAAATGTACCTTCGGTGTCCCGGCTGGAAAATTGCTTGGCTTTCTAGTTTCCAGCCGAGGTATCGAAGTTAATCCAACCAAGATCCGAGCCATCGAACGAATGGAGCTGTCGAAGTGTCCTAACGATGTCCAGAAGTTTACAGGTTGCCTAGCCTCGTTAAGTCAGTTTGTATGTAGGTTAGGAGAAAAGGCATTGCCTCTCTATCAACTCATGAAAAAGTCGGATAAGTTCATTTGGACGCCGCAGGCGGATGAGGCATTTACCCACCTAAAGAAAATGTTAGCCACGGCGCCAGTGCTAGCCTCCCCACTATCAAAAGAGCCAATGTTGCTCTATATAGCCGCAACCAACCGAGTTGTAAGTGCAGTGATAGTGGTGGAGCGTGATGAGGAAGGAAAGTCAGTGCAAAGGCCGGTGTATTATTTGAGTGAAGTGTTGTCAACCTCAAAGAAGAACTACCCACACTATCAAAAAGTGGCGTATGGCTTGTACATGGCCGCCAAGAAATTGAAGCATTACTTTGAAGAGCATTCCATCCGGGTCATATGTGAGGCCCCTATATCCGAGATAATGAGTAACAAGGATGCAAGCGGCAGAATTGCAAAATGGGCAATTGAGCTAGCTCCTTATGCCCCGCAGTATGACCGGAGAGAAGCCGTAAAGTCTCAGGCTATGGTGGACTTTTTCGTGGACTGGGCCGAGGTACAGTACGAACCACCACCTCCAAATCCGAACTATTGGCGGATGCACTTTGACGGATCAATAACCAAAACCGGGCTAGGTGCCGGAGTCGTACTCACGTCGCCAAAGAAGGACCAGCAGAAATACGTGCTGCAGATCCACTTCACCGCATCAAATAATGTCGCTGAGTATGAAGCACTTGTGCATGGGCTCAAGGTAGCAAAGGAAATTGGTATACGTCGGATTATATGCTTTGGCGACTCGGATTTAGTGGTGCAGCAAGTGTCCGGAGTATGGGACGCTCTTGATCCAAACATGGCACTATACAGATTCCACGTGTAGAAGATTTCTGGTTACTTTGAGGGATGCGAATTTCATCACATACCCCGGGTGGAAAATGAGGCTGCCGACATTTCTGGTTATACAAAAGAAGTGTGACCAATGTCCTCCAGCGATGTGTTGACTCGGACGAAGGGCTTGAAATCATCCGAGATATACATCAGGGGGAGTGCGGGCATCACGCCTCGTCCTGAGCCTTGGTAGCGAAAGCTTTTCGACACGGATTCTACTGGCCAAACACCTAATAACAAGCAGAAGATCTGGTGAGAAAATGTAATGGTTGTCAGAGGTACGCCACAAAGATGCATATGCCAATGTCGGAACTCAAGACCATCCCAATCACTTGTCTATTTGCCGTATGGTGCCTGGATATGGTGGGCCCGTTCAAACCAGCAAGAGGAAACATGACTCACATTTTGGTGCCTATAAGAAATGTGATGGAGCTACGGCCATAACGTTCCTCAAAGATATCATCTTGAGGTACGGTTATCCACACAGTATCATAACTGATAATGGCAAAAAAATTGCGGAAGGAGCATTTGCTCGTTTCTCCCGGGATAAGAGGATCCGACTTGACGTAGCTTCGGTAGCCCACCCCGCATCGAACGGGCAAGTGGAAAGATCCAACGGATTAGTATTATCCGGGATAAAACCCCGGATCATTGAGCCGCTGCAAAGATCAGCGGGGTGCTGGATAGAAGAACTACCAGCGGTACTGTGGAGTTTAAGAACAACTCCGAATCGATCAACAGGCTATACGCCGTTTTTTCTGGTATATGGGGCAGAAGCTGTATTACCAGCCGACATAGAGCATGATTCGCCTAGAGTCACCCAATACACAGAAGCCGAAGTGCAAGAAGCCCGGCAAAATAATGTTGATCTGCTGGAAGAAGCGACAGAACTGGCATTGTCCAGATCCGCCATATATCAGCAAAATCTCCGACGCTATCATAGCCGGAAAGTGTGCCCTCGGGTCTTCCGGGAAGGCGATCTGGTGCTCCGGTTGGTACAGCGTACTACTGGAATGCATAAACTATCCCCCCATGGGAAGGGCCATTCATCGTGAGCAAAGCATTGCACAATGATTCTTATTATCTTATAGATGCAAAGCCACAGGAAAAGAACAAGGCGGACAGGTCCGGCGAGGAATCTAAACATCCATGGAATGTAGCTCTCCTTCGTCCTTTCTACACTTAGCGAAGAAGTGTATGTATCCGGGTTATCTCATATGTCGGTATGTACGTCGGCAATGAATTTATCAATAAAATGTTGGCACCTCGAGCAGTAACTCGGGGACTGCCTTAATAATATTTGTTGTCTTTTGTTATTTGTGCATCGGCTGGAATAGGTTAGTCTACTTAGCTCGGATTAGTAGTGTGTGAGCACGAAAAACCCAACTCTTCGACTTGCTGCTGTCCAACAAGAATTGGCTTCATGGCAAGCAAGAGAACAAGTTTGGAATTGCGTAGCACATGAAAAACGACTAAGGAAAAGAATTTATTTGAGCCGACGTTTATTTTCCGGACTAATCCCGTATTTATTTTCGAGCTAAGTCTAAAAGTTTCCCAGTATTGTTAAGACAATTTTTTAGGCTCGGATTCGTAAGTTGTAAAACCGAATCAAGGTAGACACGACCCGAGCCAAAAGATTGAACGAACAAGAAAAAGAAACTTGGGGACTACGCCCATGTTAATCCGGCATAAGTACTCAGTAGCAAAATATCGCATGTATTTGGAATACAATTCCACCCGGCATACCGGGGATCTCACGAATTTTCAGGTGTTTTTACTTAGGAGCAGCAGGACGGAGTTCGGCATCATCATCGCCCTCTTCGATATCTGAGGTTGTTTCCTCCTCCGATTCACCCGAGTCATCTTCGCCTGCGGCTTCCAGGAAGCTCAGACCCTCAGTCCATTCATGAATGGGGGCATATTCAATGAGGTTGTGGGCGCAAGCCTGGCGCCGAGCTACCCACTCCAGATCATCTGTCCATTTGGACCCGGTGCGCAGCCGTGTGAGGAGGCTGAGGTCTATCTTTTCGTACCACGTCAAAACATGGTGAAGGACGGTATTGGCAGCAGCACGGCCAGCGGATTCTCGCCAGAGGTCGAGCTGGGTCTCAACTTCTGAAAGCTTTTCAGCGAGATGCGTGATTCTCTCCGGAGCGTCATTGGCGGGCCAGAAGGCGTGGAAGATCCGGACTGAAACATCGAGGAGATCCCAGCCGTAGTTCTTGATAATTTCCACACGAGATGACAGGCTGACCAACAGGTCCTCCGTGTCATAGGGAATGGACTCACCCTCAGCAGCGACCGGAGTACCTCTCTCTCGGCGGAAATTAGCAACAGCAGCACGTGCAATGGCCGTACCCTCTGGAAAGTGGCCTGGGAGACAAGGCAAAGGACAAAGTTGAGAAAATAAGACATGAGACGTAACCCGGAGAAGTAAGGTGGACAAAGGAAGAGAAGTTACGAGAGATATGACTGTGAATCCGGGTCAGCTCCTTGATGCAAGCATCACGCCTTTTCCGAAGCTGCTCGAGCTCAGCATTTGCCGACCCAAGTTTGACCTCGGCTTCCTGGAGGAGTTCGCGATCCTTAGCACTTTGGAGTTGGAGGCGCTCGCGTTCCTCGGTGAAGTCCTGGCCAACCCTTTTCAGCTCGGCTTGGTGCTGCGCCTTCATTTTAGCCATTTCAGCTTTGAGCTTGGCTATGTCATCATCTTTGGTCCGGAGGAGGACGAGCTCATCATCCTTTTTCTTCAGCTCGGCTTGATGCTGTCCTGCTTGTTCGAGAAAATGCAGCATCATGTCAGGCACATGCACACTTTCTTCAAGCAATGCTGAAACTGTGTGTTAGCTCGGCAGAGCCGAGGTATGAATATTTGCCGAGCCAAGGAGGTAAAAGGATGAGAAGCACAGTAGGAACAGATAAGAAGGACGTACCCTTGATCTGCTCCAAGTTCTTTCGCATGATTTTGTTTTCAGCTTCCACCCCAGCTGCGGAAACCGAACAATCAGATTCATTCGGCAAGTGAAGTGGAAGCAAAATGAGGAAGGGAGTAAGAAAGAAATTTACCCCTTTTCGCATACTCAGCGATGAGTGCAGCCTGTTTCGTGCGAAGATTTTTATATGTATCCAACAAGCGCCGGAATTCGGTACTTCGGCGGTTGGTGGTCACCTGAAGAGGATACAGAAACTTTAGTCAGGTGTGTGCATGTTCGAAGTGTACTAAGATCTGGGCCAAGTGGAACTTAACCCGGCTCTAGGTGTGTGCATATTCGAAGTGTACTAAAATCCGGGCCAAGTGGAACTTAACCTGGCTCTAGGTGTGTGCATGTTCGAAGTGTACTAAAATCCGGGCCAAGTGGAACTTAACCCGGCTCTAGGTGTGTGCATGTTCGAAGTGTACTAAAATCCGGGCCAAGTGGAACTTAACCTGGCTCTAGGTGTGTGCATGTTCGAAGTGTACTAAAATCCGGGCCAAGTGGAACTTAACCCGGCTCTAGGTGTGTGCATGTTCGAAGTGTACTAAAATCCGGGCCAAGTGGAACTTAACCCGGCTCTAGGTGTGTGCATGTTCGAAGTGTACTAAAATCTGGGCCAAGTGGAACTTAACCCGGCTCTAGGTGTGTGCATGTTCAAAATGTACTAAAATCCGGGCCAAGTGGAGCTTAACCCGGCTCTAGGTGTGTGCATGTTCGAAGTGTACTAAAATCTGGGCCAAGTGGAACTTAACCCGGCTCTAGGTGTGTACATGTTCGAAGTGTACTAAAATCCGGGCCAAGTGGAACTTAACCCGGCTCTAGGTGTGTGCATATTCGAAGTGTACTAAAATCCGGGCCAAGTGGAACTTAACCCGGCTCTAGGTGTGTGCATGTTCGAAGTTATTATGGAGCTACGTTAGTTCTATAAAAGAGCATCCGGCTGAGTAACAAGTTACTCCCCCGGAGGCTCGGGGACTAATGGTTATTATCTACAATTTACGAAGGAGAAACGGCGTACCTCCATCATCCGTCCAGCGAGGTTAATGGCCTTGGCGGCGGTATTCACTTGATCGGACTCCTGGATTACCTCGGCCTTGTTCCAGTTCATGACGAACTCCATCAAGCTTGGGGGGTACTGTTCGCCTGAGGGCATATGTGGCGTCACCAAACCCTTAGCGTGTGCTTCCTTCCTCTCCACCAAGGCAAGGGCCAGGCTGGTATGCAGAACCAACTGCCGAGACTCAGTTGCCTTGGCAGGCGCGTCCTTTGCCGCTGGTGTTTTCTTGGGGAGCATGGACTCAAGGGTACGTTGCCCAGGCTCGGCAGTGCTGGGCTTGGTAACGTCTTGAGTCTTCTTACCCTTGGCTTGCTGGGAAGAAGAAGCCGTAGCAGCGGTTTTCCCCTGCCGAGGTTGGGAGGACTCGGAAGATGCAGAGGAACTGGGCGCTGCTACTTTCGTTGCTGGACTTGGTGCCGGCGCTGATGTTTTCGCTGCCGGGGTTGGTGTTGCTGACGAGGCTAGAGTTGGTGTTGTTTTGGCTGCTGGTACTGGAACAGATGCTGGAGTCGAAGTAGCTTTGGAGGCTACTGGTTGTGGCGTCGCCGAGGTAGTGGCTGCCGTTGTTCTGGTTGGGCCAGTTTCCCCCGCCCCAGGTTGATCCGGAGTGGCCGTTGAGCTTTCTAGAATGGGGCTCAGCGGACGTGGCTCGTCGTCGCGACGAGGCGAGGGGCTGGCCCGGAGAGGCGATGAGATACTGGACCCACTCTGAGGGACCTCCACCGGAGCCCTGTGAGATCAGGTAACGTCAGAAGGAAAGTTACGACGAGGTAAGGAAGAACGCGTTACAGAAGAAAGAAGGACTTACGCATCCGAGGTTTCGCCTGCTCTGGGTTTCCGAGCCCTTCGTACTGGGGCCTTCTTTCGCCTTTTAACGGGCTCGGAAGGTCCGGAGGAAGAGCTTGAGGAGGCCGCGCACTTTTTCTTCGGCGCCACCGGAACTGGCTCGCCCGTGGCGAGAGGAGGATCCTCGTGGATATGGCCACCGGC
Source organism: Avena eriantha (assembly GCA_910589775.1). Lineage (NCBI taxonomy): Eukaryota > Viridiplantae > Streptophyta > Magnoliopsida > Poales > Poaceae > Avena > Avena eriantha. The sequence continues at coordinate 546,999,504 of OU342743.1, forward strand.
GTGAGCTGATGGCGGAAAAGCAAAAGAAAGGGGGACAACCTCAAATGGTTCAATTATCTCGATATCCGAGTAATCTTCATCATCGGGCCAATCTCTGGCAGAAGAGAAGTTACCCATGGGTCGTTTCGTGGCGTCAGTCATGGGGAGTAACATCTCTTGGTCCGGCTCCTCCACGTCCGAAGTCTCCTGGTCCGGTGTCCACTTAAGGGTCGGATCAGTGCCGTCCTCGAGCGTTTGCTGAAGGAATAGCTGAGGAAAAGAATAAACAGACGAATCAGAAATGCAACAATAATAGACAAGTAATTGGTCCGGGGTAAGTTTGCTACATGAAACTCACCATGGGAGGAAGCCGGTCACGGCAGAAGTGCTCAATCCCCTAAGTCCAATCAGGGGAGAAATCCTTCTGAGTGGTGAAAAGAGCCTTAACCCAGTGGAAGATCTCCGTGTTGTTCAGCTCGAAAGATGAAGTCCGGTTGGGATCGCGGACATAGCTCATATGGCACACCTTGTGGGTGCGCTTCTGGAGAGGGGAGACTCGGTTGCGCACGAAAGTGATCATCGCATCCTCGTTGCGCAACCCGAGCTCCTTCAGCTCCGCGAACCTCTTGCTCACTTGGTTGGCCAGGGCCATAGGTTTCTTCGGAACGGCGTCCCACAGATCCGGGTTCGGCGGACCCGGGGTATAGGGAAGCAACCGGATCAAATCTTCGGTGCCTGTGTTCCGGACATAAAAGAACGTCCGGGCCCAACCTTTGCAGGATTCTAGCCCTGTGACCCGAGGGAAAACAAAAAACCTCCGGGGTGAGATGGAGGCTGCTCCGAACCGCGTGAGCTGCTTGTCCTCCGGGTCAGCGTGAATGTCGGGGATAACGTTGCGGCGAAGGGCGAAAAAACCGGATCCACAGCTCCTTTGTGGGCCATAATTCGGCGTAGCCCTCAATCGTAGAGGCGAAAGCAGAGAGGGAAGTAATGGCATTGGCCGGAAGATGGTGCGGCTGGAGATGGTAGGTGCTGAGCCAATCGTGGAAGAAGTCACTCACCGGGAGTCCGAAGCCCCGCTGAAAATGAGACAGGAACACAACGAACTCCCCGGGGTTGGGCGAAGGGGCTAGCTCGGCGGAGGCGAGGCGAGCGGCGACGCCGGCAGGGAGGCGTCTGGTCCGGTAGAGCTAATCCAGATCGTCCTGGCAGACCCAGGAGCCGGCCCATGCGCCGCGGTCCCCAGTCGCGGCGTCCTCCTCCATGTCTTGCTCAGCAATGGCAAGCTCTTCTTCAGTCATCTGCTCCTCGAAGCCCTCGCTGGCGCTGGAGGCGGCGGGGGACAGCGGCTTGGATTGGTGAGGACCCGTAGCAGGAGATTGACGTCGCAGTGATGGAGACGTAGAGGTGAAACGGAGAAGCGCGGCGGCGACGCTGTTTTTTGGCAGTACTGGCGGCGGTGCAGTCGCGAGGAAGACGAAGGAGAGTAGCAGCAGGCAGAGGCGTGCGGAGGGGAAAAATCCTAAGGAATGCACGCGTCCGCTATTTAACCCCCACATAAGCGGCGAGTGGGATCGCACCCTGTGGACCGACCACACGTTGTGGCCGTGTATTACCCGTCCGGACCAATCAGTAAGGAGCCACATGGAAGGCCTCAGGGCGGAAAGAATCCTGGGACGTGACGCACTGATGCGGTAAACGAGGGGGCAGGCGTGATGTGACCTGCGCATAGTGATGACTGACGGTTACTGCGGCGACTACTGTACCTTCCCTTAAAATAAGACAACACAATGATTACCGTTCACATGGGTTAGTGTATGAGAGAAGGAAGCAAGACCCGGATGGAACTGTGGTAACCCGGCCGGCAAGTGAAAACTTGAAATGTGCGAAGGGAACGTAAATCCATACAAACCGAGGTAAATAGGTAACTCGGCAATAACGACCGGGCCACAAGATTGAACCTGGTGTGGCCTTAGCGGCCAAGGCAGCAAAGACCGCACCAGCTTCGGGGACTAATGTTGGGGGGATACCCCCGGGTAGGGTCACGCCGGGGTATAAAGGCCGAGTTAGCCGAGGTTCGGCAAGGCCAAAGCAGATGCTGGCCGGGTCACCTCAAGGCAGGCCGAGTCACGGGGTAATCCGGACCTGGGGGCGTTCGCCTAACTAGGTCTCATCCGACTTAAGCAGTAAGTCGGAAGTGTATGTCTAACCTGTATGCAGGAAAAGGGTGTGGCCGGATGAACCATCGTCCGGGTCGCAGTAACCTTCTAGGAGAAGGAAGGAATCTCGCTGGTCAAAAGGAGCCCCGGTACGCACTGCCTGAGCGAAGCGAGCAAGGACTGGACCACCGGGGCATGGCCGACAAGCGTGACGACGCCCGTGTCAGCTGACGAGCTAAAGCGTAGCTGACGAGGGGCGGGGCGTGGCTCACGTATCTAAAGCATAGCTGACGAGGGGAAAAAGCGCCCTGGTCGGTTTGCCACTTTGGGAGGAGGCATATTCTTAGGAATATGCCTCCACATATGCCCTGGGCAGGAACCGAGCCTCCTCTATAAAAGGAGGGCTAGGGCTTCTGTAGGGGAGGTTGATTTCTCTACGATTCAGTTTTGGGCTAGGGTTTCAGGTGTGATCTGTGGGTGAGAGTAAGAGAGCTCTTTCTTCCTCCTCTCGCCAATACAGCTCTAGGAGCACTTGTAACCTTGGAAGCAAATCAATACAAGCTCTTGTGTGGAGAATCACTTCACTATCCCTCCCTGGATTCCCCTAGCGAGTATTAGTCCCCAACTTTAGCCTATACATGGCATCTGCCGTGACACCACCACGACACTTTACGTTTGCACGCATCCCAGGTACTTCAGTGGACAAACAACAGCCAGAATCAATTTCATCTTGATTGTACAGAACCCTCTTGCTCTTCCTGTGTACATCCTCCTTCCTGATTTAATCTTTCCTGATGGTATCAGTAGGGCTTGACATCCCCGTTCCATTCCCCATCGAACTAGGCTTTTTGCTGCCGTTCTTGGGTGTGATCTCCTTACTGTCTCCCCTCACGGGTGTTGGCTCCAGGGTGCTGGCATTATTGCCTGACCTCTGCGGCGTGTTCTTCTTCGAATTAGCCCTTTTGCTGCTACTATTGGGCGTGTTCTCCTTCGTGCTGGTATTATTGCCTGACCCCAGTGGCGTGTTCTGCTCCAAATTAGCCCTTTTGCTGCTACTATTGGGCGTCTTCTCCTTCGTGCTGGCATTATTGCCTGACCTCAGTGGCGTGTTCCGCTCCTAATTAGCCCTTTTGCTGCTACTATTGGGCGTGTTATCCTTCGAGCTGGCATAATTCCCTGACAGTGGCGTGTTCCGCTCCACATTAGTATTTTTTCTGCTCCCACTAGGTGTGGTAGCCTCTATGCTGGCCATCTTCGCCTCTTTGCTACCACTCCTGGGAGTGTTCACCACCGTGCTAGCCCTCTTAGCGTTTTTGCTGCTACCGTTCGGTGTGGCATTTTGACTGGATCTCAAGGGTGTACTCTTCGGCGTGGTTCCTTTTGTCGTGTGACTCTTGGGCGTCCTCTTCTCTGGCGTGGTCTCCTTGGTGATGTTCTTCTTCGGGGTGCCCATTCTGGGGATGCTTTTCCTGCTCCTCTTTATGACGCTCCTCTGTAAGACTCTCCTCTATTCGAAGTTACCCTCAGTCGCACCAGCCCTAGTGATTCCATGGATCAGGTTATGCATGCCTTCTAAAAGTCCATCATCTCTATTGTCGAGTTCCAATTCCTCTCCAACCGTGAGCACTACCAAGTGGAAGTAAACTTCACCTCTATAATGTTTCCTTGTAAACGGTACGACTAAATCCCTGGTATCTTTCACTTCGATAGCCTTTTTGCTCCTATAACCATAATATAACAAACGTGCTTCCTGGGAGGACCCCCATAGCACCTTCACACGTAACGATGCCATCAGGTCAGATAACTCTACCACTTCAGGGTCGTATCTGCCAAGAATTACATCAAACTCGTCATAGAACACTACTAGAAATTTGGCTATATATGACCCTCTATTTTCGTCACAGAATCGTCACAATAGTCCATTTATGACGATTTTGAGATCATCGAAAGCTGAGCGTCGCAAATGAACTATAACGACGTTCTTTGTGAAATCGTCATAACCGTCTATGACGATATTGAATCGTCATAACCATTATGACGATCCAATATCGTCACGGGCAAACTGGCCTCGCCAGGTCAGATCCTACATGGCCGATCCGACGTGGCGTAGAATCAGCCCGGTCCATATCAATAGTTCACATGGGCCAAGCCCAACAATTCATGCCATTAATATATTTTCGACAAATCTCTTTTCTACTTGGGCCAAGCCGAATATTTTGGCCTTTTTATTATAGTTTCTTTCTATTATTTGAAATATTTTAGGCTACTCCAGTCCAATATTTTTCGGCCATGGCCATTTTAGAGCCCAACCAGAATTAGGTTCATTTATAATGTACAATCATTAAATAAGAAATATATCGGTAAGCACAACCCAAATAATATTCACTAATGGTAACCAAAATTATAACGTACTATATATTACAATCATACATTTGACATAACCCAGGAATATAAAACTGTAAAAAAATACAGTGTAGTATGCTACAACTCTTTGTTGGGTATGAAGCCAACTCTTTTGAACTCTTTGCTCAGTATGAATCCTTTCGCTTCTTCCACCTACAGCCTGGAGCTCCTATAAAAGAGAAGAAAGCAACATTGCTGGTTAAACCGGTGGTATACTCTTGTGATTAACAAGCTTTCATACATCTAGTGTAACGACAATGAACATACATGATCGTCAGCATAAATCGGACTCCAAATATATAATTATGAATAGTCTTGTTGGTTAAATCTAAACCATAATTTTTCAATCGAACTGCCTATACAAGTCTTCTCAACAAATAGATCATACCCCAGTCTCCATATTTTGAAATAGAACAAATTATTATTGTAATTATTATATGATGTAGTGTTTCTATTTCTAATAAACATCACAAGTCACTATGCACAGTTCAGAAGTAAATACCAGCAAGATCCAAGAAGTCAAACACTTGCTTGCTAACAAATACAATGTTAATTCAAACTTGGGATCTAGAAGCACATCACAGAGGAAGCTAGACATCAGCAAGAATGACATTAATGCATCTAGTGAGAATTCTGATGTACCCAACTCCAAATCAACAAATTACAGAGACATCGCTTATAAATGGCACTCAAATATAAACATATCCTAGTTCAGGAGATGCATGGCTTGGACAAGATACGCACAACTAATGTAGTGGCACAAAAATTATCATACATGCAACCGCAATTTACAATCTCTATTAACTATTGATGGTAGAAAATATGGTACCTATACAAGAACATGAAGGGTCAATTTCACCTCATCATCAACATAAATTTCCATTATCTACAGGGGAACAAGTGATATATGAATGAAATTAGAATTCCAGGCAATCTTCTAGTATATTCATTTACCACAAGTAAAGGGACAGAACAGTGCAAGGTACATGCATGTTTAAAGAACCAAATATGGAAGCTCTACCTATGACAGTATTAGGCAATTAAACAAAACTGCACCTAATCTGATTTCACATCCCATTGACAGCCATAAAAGCTAAAGTTTTGTAGGTATACATGCATGGAGCAAACAAGTTAGAATATTCTACACAAGTATATTCTTATTCCATGGGTACATATATAGAATTGAAGCATCAGTCTCAGCAAACACATACAACAGTATGTGTTGTACAAAGATAATAAAAGACTATTGAGATGCAGAGCACAAGTAAATCTCTAATACACAATGTGGTTTAGGAATCTCTAATATGCAAGTAAGCATCGGGACAATATTTCTAGATAGGAACATATATTAACTACTGATGAAGAAAGATCTGAATTACAATAGGATAATCAAATGTAATGCAAGAATTGTCCAAGCATCATTACTTTCCTTGCTCCAACTATAGTAAAGACCAAAGACATGCCAAGGTACCCGCAGTCCTGCCCGTGAAAATTGCCAAGGAATTAGAGCCTGTCCAAAGCAATGCGAAGAAACATCCTAGAATCGACAGGGAACTGTGCGTAACGGACAGGAAAGAAATCCTAGTTCTCGAGCTAAGCATCTGCATTGTAAATGCCCTAACATAGGCACACACAAAATATTTATAGTTGCCCACCTGAATCGAACATGCACAAACAAAATGACAAGCTAGCAGGAGTTTATCAAGAATCTACGATGATGCACAAAAAGAGACAGTAGGATGATCACTTATCTACATATAGTAGTAGAAAACAACAACCGACAGTTGAATCAATCTCAAAAACTCTCTCAGTCAAGTGTACATGCGAACATATATATTCTCAGTAGTACAAATTGAGTAGTAAGCATACAGGCAGCTAGTAACATAGTCAAATATTCATATGTTGGACCAAAGCAAACTGTTCTAGAGGATATCTCAAGTTACAGAACAGCATGTATTAACCATCTCAAGTACATAGTCAAATATTCCACAAAAGTATGATCACTTATCAGCATAACAAACATGAGTTTCCATTTAAAAGCATGCCTGTGAGAATAAGAGCAGATGTGCAGTAATATCTATAGATGTTAACTGCTATATCAATGATACATCATACATATACATGCTTGTGTTGCAATTACTCTAGGCTATGGAGGAACTGGTAACATTATGTGCTCAGGAGCAGGCACGGGCAGATCTAGCACGAACCATACAAGATCAAACATGAATCGAGCAAGGATCGGACGGAAATGGGAGCCGTCGCAGTTATAGGAGGCCGCCGTCGAGGCGGGAGGCGCGATGGCCGCTTATGTAGTTAGAGGCGACAGGGAGTATCTTAAGGAAGCGGGCGAGCGGGCGAGGACACGGGCGCCGGAAAATGAGATGGATCCAGGCCTTGAAGACGTCGGGGGAGGAGTAGCGCTCCATGGCCACCGTGCCAGTAGGGGTCGCCGACCTTGAGGACAGGGGCGGCCTCTGGATGCCCTCCATGGCCACCAAGTGGGGGTCGCCGACCTTGAGGACAAGGGATCTGCAGCGAGCGCCAAGACGCGGGAGACCGCGGTGGATGAGACGGCACATGGCAGGGGAGGGGAGAGGAGGCGGAAGGTCGGGCGGCGGCGGCTCGTCTAGAGAAACTGGCGGATCTTCTCCCAGATCGAGAGAGAGGATAGGGAGTTGGTGAGGTTGCGGGCTCGTAGGGAGTTGGTGAGGTTGCGGGCGGCCTTCTGGCGGAGTGTACTCGTCGATCTGGCGGAGATCAGCTACGGGGGCGAGCGGAGATCAGCGATGGGGGTGATGGCGAGCGGGAGTGATAGGGCCATAGGGGTGGGGGTGGGAGTGGCGGCAGAGAGATGGGAAGGGAGAGGGTCGATCGATGAGAGGGGAGGCGATCCAGAGTTGGTGAGGTTAGGGTTGGGGGGTAGTTGGTGCGATGGAGACTAGGGAGTACGATGTGCTTCTTCGGGTGAGATGACAAGCGTTGGATCGAACTGGACGGTCTAGATCATGCCCCTGAGAACGATCCGTGGAAGGTGGTTTGCTGTGTTTTGATTGGTCGGTTCCCAAAACACCTCTTTTTGCACTTGTTGGAAAGAAAATAATCACTTTTCGTGCAACGAAAATAAAAGGCTTCTCTGCACAACATTGTTTACAATTCCAGGATATGCATGCATGCACAATATGCATGGAAAAATACCAAACTAGGTATATTGCAAGTGTCTCAAAAAAACCTTCTCATAAATGACCTATCATGTCTTTCGGACCAAACGACCAATGTTATGGCTAGAATCATAGCATAGTTTGTGATAATGTGCCCATATTATGCAGGCATGTGCATCTTGGAATGGTTAACACTGTTGCGGAGGAAGTTTTCCTTTTTGTCGCACGGAAAAACCATTTTCCATTTTTCGAGCTCCAAAAACGGGTTGTTTTATGAAGCAACCAGCAAATAAAAGTTTCAAAATGCTACCACCCCATTTTTAAAAAATAATATACCACCTTAAATGGATAAATGTCCCAACTGGGGTATCTCAAACCTTTCCGTCCACCCATAGAGAAAAAGACAAATTCCTGCCGAATCGGTAGGAAGTGGGTCCGATTTGAACTACAGGTACATTATCTGATGCCCAAAGATCCAATGCAAATTTAGCGGGGCTCGGCCCCTAGCTAAGAACCTTCATGCCTGCCGTTTTAACCATAGTTTGAAACTGGCATAAAAAATTCAATAACGGTCTGATCAATACAAATCCCTCGTGTGGTGTCTTATTATGTGACATAGTTTTAAGGAAAAATACCAAACTTGGTATATTACAAGTGTCTCGAAAAAACCTTCACAGAAATGACCTATCATGTTTGAGGTTTCATGGCTTTCAAGCCAAACGACCAATGTTATGACCAGAATCACGACATAGTTTGTGATAATGTGCCCATATTGCGCATGCATGTGCATCTTGGGATGGTTAACAATGTTGCAGGAGGAAGTTTTCCTTTTCGTCACACAGAAAAGCCATTTTCTATTTTTCCACTTCCAAAATCGGGGTATTTTGTGAATCAACACCAAATGTTCAATTAAAAATTCTACCACCCCATTTTTAAAAAACAGTAGACCACTTTACATGAAGAATGTCCCAACCGGGAATTTTAAAACCTTTTCGTCCACACCTGGTGAAAAAGACAAATTCCTGCCGAATCAATAGGAAGTGAGTCCGGTTTGAACTACAGGTACATGATCTAATGCTCTTGATTTTCTGCAAAAATCATTTTTAGTCTCATAATATCATGTTTCTTTAGAGATCCAATGCAAGTTTAGCAAGGCTCGGCCCCGAGCTAAGAACCTTCGTGCCCGCCGTTTTGACCATAGTTTGAAACGGGCTTAAAAATTTCAAAAATGATCCGAACAATGTAAAACCTTCGGGTGACATCATATTATCTGACATAGTTGCAAGAAAAAATTCCAAACTTCGTATATTCATTGCATCTCGAAAAAATCTTCACATAAATGACCTATCATGTCCGAGGTTTCATGGTTTTCAGGCCAAAAGACCAATGTTTTAGCTAGCATCACAACATAGTTTGTGATAATGTGCCTATATTGTGCACTCATGTGCATCTTCGGATTGCAAACAATGTTGCAGGAGGACGTTTTCATTTTCATCGCACGGAAATGCCATTTTCTATTTTTTGAGTGCCAAAATCGGAGCGTTTTGTGAAGCAACACCAAATTTTAATTAAAAAATGCTACCACCCCATTTTTTAAAAATGCTATACCACCTTAAATGAAAAATGTCCCAACCGAGGATTTTAAAACCTTTTTGTCCACCCCTGGTGAAAAAGACAAATGTCAGCCGAATCGGTAGGAAGTGGGTCCGGTTTGAACTACAGGTACATGATCTAATGTTCGTGATTTTTTGCAAAACTCATTTTTAGGCACACAATATGATGTTTCTTTAGAGATCCGATACAAGTTTTAGCGAGGCTCGTCCCCTATCTTCATGCCTGTCGTTTTGGCTAGAGTTTGAAATAGGAAAATTTTGAAACGGACATAAAAAAATTCAAAAACGGTCTGAACAATGTGAATCCTTCGCGTAGCATCATATTATGTGACATAGTTGTAAGGAAAAATACCAAACTTGGTATATTGATTGCATCTCGAAAAATCTTCACAAAAATGACCTATCATGTCCGAGGTTTCATGGCTTTCAAGCCAAACGACCAATGTTATGGCCAGAATCATGACATAGTTTGTGATAATGTGCCCATATTATGCACTCATGTGCATCTTGGAATGGCAAACAATGTTGCAGGAGGAAGTTTTCCTTTCCATTGCACGAAAAAGCCATTTTCTATTTTTTGAGTGCCGAAATCGGGGCATTTTGTGAAGCAACACCAAATGTTCAATTCAAAAATATCACCGCCCCATTTTGCAAAAATACTGGACCACCTTACATGAACAATGTCCCTACCATGTATTTTAAAACCTTTTCATCCACCCCTGATGAAAAAGACAAATGTCTGTCGAATCGGTAGGAAGTGGGTCTCATTTAAACTACATGCACATGATTTGATGCTCGTGATTTTTTGCAAAAATCATTTTTAGGTTCACCTATTTTATCAGAGATCCAATGCAAGTTTACTGAGGCTCAAGCCAAAATTTGAATTTAAAACCCTAGTTTCAAAATTATATTTTGAATTATGATATTATCACTACCATGGACTAATGTGAGATTAGTAAATCCACTATTTTAAGATAATAAAACAATTGATAATTAACAAACTAACTGGATATAATGAATTTTATAAAAATTTAGGGACAAAAATCAATTCATTTGGACTTCTTATGAAAAAGATACAAAAGAATTAAAAATATAGAAAAAGAAAAAAAACTACCTAAATGGATCACCCAGACCGGACCTTATCTACCCAGGCTCCAAGGCCCAGTCCGCCAAGGGAAAAAAAGGATGGAGGGTACCGGGAGTCTCTTGGCCCAAGCCCAACCGAATATGGCTACCTTCATAAACATGTAGTGTAGTTCTATAACCAAATAGTGAAAGTGGTCCGGTGGTTAGACTTGCCTGCTCCCTATGGGAGGTCTCAAGTTCGAGCCTCATGTCCTCCCCTTTTTTGCGCTATTTATCTCTGGCAAAGCCAACATATCAAGGTTGGTAATAAAACTGAGCGGGAGGTTAACAATAACGGTGGTGTAGCGTGTTGGTTGACATCATTAAGAGGTGAGCGAGGTCAGCGGTTCAATTCCCATGCTCTACACCATTTTTTGATTTATTTTATAAAGAGCGGTTCCATGGTGTTAGTCTAGTGGGTGGGTCTACATCCCAGGTAGATATATATTGACACATGGACATACACATATACAAAAATTGACATATATACATGCCATGTAGACATAGTTGCTGATGTGGCCAACCACTTAATTCAATGTATCATATTTTAAACGATATGATGATTTAAATTGGTCATAATAGGACATAAATAAGGGTATGAGCTGTATCTTGGAAGTTATGACGATTTCGTGTGCTGAAATTACGACGATTTTGACACAAATCGTCGTAATTCTATAGGATTTTGATCTCTCGAAACAGCCAATGACCATCTTATGTCAAACTATCATAGATCTATGACGATTTCATTTCCCGTCACTATGAGAAGGTCACAAGTTAACACATTTCTTGTAGTGGAGTTTTTCTGTGCCATCATCTAATTTTGCAGTATAATCCACGACACCGATACGAATGATTACTTTGCCATCATCAGGTTCTTCAGGATAGAAACCTCCGAGAGGTTCGAGAGATGGAGCAGCACCATCAGACCTAGCCCCAATGCCATCGCTGCCATCACCAGCGTCATCGTTAGCTGGATCAACCTCGGTGGAAGTACCAGGACCAAGAGAAAGGCGAGGGCCCTTAGCAGCGGGAGCTACATTACATGGTGGACAGGCATGGCCCCTTCTAACGACAGCCAAAATAGGATCAGCTGCTGCCATGCCACATCGACGATCAGGAGAAGTTCCCACAACAGTAGTGTTTCGAGTGCTAGCAGAGTCCAGACCATGAGATGGCTCCAGACCAGCAGCTCGCTAAACCCAAGCACGGGTTCGAGGAGGAGACAAGGCATCAGTCTTTGCAACAACAGTGGGGCAGCCTCTGGAAGCCTTACTTTGCTCAACAGCGGCAGGGATTGGGTCAACAACGTCGAGATCAACAACAACACGAGGACGACCAGTACCAGCAGATTACAGAGCACAGGTTCGCACAACTTGAGGATGATTTCGAGGAGGAGCAGCACACAAGGCGGTGGTCTTAGCAACAGCAGCGGGGCAGCCTCCAGAAGCCTTAGTTTGCTCATCAGCGACATGGATTGGGTGAGTAGTAGTCGCAGCAACATGGGCACGGGGACGGGGACGACCAGTACCAGCAGATTCTAGAGCAGAGTTTTCCACAACGGCAATATGGGGACTCCTATGAGGAGGTTTCCTGATAGAATAATGTCGCGGACGAGGAACCACATTTTGCTCAACAACAGTAGGGGTTCGAGTTAGACCTCCCTGTCCAATAATAGTTGGGCTTCCTCATCCAGTATGGTACACACCAGCATAACCACGCGAAGCCTAACATGCTGTTTCATCAACCCAATTAGCTGTCTATCACGCGCTATAGGAAGCTTAAAGCCTCGTTCATCAACAATGTTGAACCATGCAGTCTGCTCTGGCCTCATTTCAGCAAGTTCACGCAGAGCAGCAACCAAACCAGGGATAGTGCATAACTGCACATGCGCTACTTCCATCTTTAGATTCTGAGCTTGTTTCCACGTGCTCTTCCCATGTGCTAATTTAATGAGGTAGCCACAGATGGCCACCAGAACCGTGTATTTGGGTTCAACGGAGATCCTAGTTGATAGAAAATTAGAGACAAAAGATAAGAATTGTTTGTCAGCGTCATGCTAGCAAACAATTCTATGTTCGATATATCTCTGTAATTCCAATAGCCAGCTAGCAGTTATAGGTAGTGCGAATAGCAAAGAGAAGAGTAGCTTACCCAAAATTAGCCAGAAGTACTTCTTCTCGGCAAATGGATCTGCCATCCTTCGCGCTGCTCAGCTTGTCGGCGGTAGAGGCGGGCTAGATCGTCACAACGCCTGGCACGGCATTCGTCATTAGAGCTCGGTAGCAGTGAGTATGTGCAGCAACTTGGCACCGGAAGTCAAATGCCTGAAGAGATCATTCTCGTTGGAGAGGGGGTGCTAGGGTTCATGCGAAAGGAGGGAGGGAGTGGATTTGTGAATTTGGTTAACGCACCATGCTCCTTTAGTATCTCGTATCGCCTACGTGGTTGCCGTTTTAGCGCTCACGTCATGGAAATATTACTGACATGAGGGTCCCGACCGTCTACTTCACCGGGCAGTTTCACGGCATGTTTGGATTTGGTAGGGGTGAGACGAGTTTGCATCGAAATGGCCCCTCTCAGTAGTTGGCGGCCCAACATTTCGAAACGCGGTAATTTCAGGCAACTTAGGTACCGCGGTGCACTCGCCCTCGAACTTTGGTACCGCAGCCCGGTAACCCCCATCCAATGACTCTAGTTGTGGTTCATGAGAAGAACACACATCCAATGACACTAGTGGATCCATGTGTGGTTTGTGAGAGGAACACACATGCAACGACACTGGGTGTGGTTCATGAAAAGAACACACATCCAATGACACTAGTGGATCCTTATGTGGTTTGTGAGAAGAACACACATGCAATGACACTTGTGATATGTGGTTTGTGAAAAGAATACACATGCAATGACTCTAACTGTGGTTAATGAAAAGAGCATACATGCAATGACACTTGTGTATCCATGTGTGGTTTATGAGAGGAACACACATGCAATGACTCAGGGTATGGTTGATGAAAACAACACACATGCAATGACTCAGGGTGTGGTTGATGAAAACAACACATATGCAATGACACTGGTGATATGTGGTTTGTGAAAAGAGCACACATGCAATGACACTAGAGGATCCATATGTGGTTTGTGAAAAGAATAGACATGCAATCACACTAGGTGGATCCATGTGTGGTTCATGAGAAGAACACACATGCAATGTCACTGGTGATATGTGGTTTGTGAAAATAACAGACATGCAATGACTCTAACTATGGTTAATGAAAAGAGCAGACATGCAATGACACTGGTGGATCCATGTGTGGCTTGTGAGAAGAACACACATCCAATGACACTGGTGGATCCTTATGTGGTTTGTGAGAAGAACAGACATGCAATGACTCTAGCTATGGTTCATGAGAAGTACATATATGCAATGACACTAGTGTATCCTTCTGTGGTTTGTGAGAAGAACACACAAGCAATGACTCTGTATGTGGTTCATGAGAAGAACACACATCCAATGACACTGGTGGATCCATGTGTGGTTTGTGAGAAGAACAGAGATGCAATGACTCTAGGCGTGGTTCATGAGAATAACACACATGTAATGACACTAGTGTATCCTTATGTGGTTTGTGAGAAGAACAGACATGCAATGACTCTCGCTGTTGTTCATGAGAAGAACACACATGCAATGACACTGGTTCATCCATGTGTGGTTTATGAGAGGAACATATTTGCAATGACACTAGGTGTGGTTCATGAAAATAACACACATGCAATGACACTTGTGGATCAATATGTGGTTTGCGAAAAAATAGACATGCAATCACTCTAGCTGTGGTTCATGAAAAGAACACACATCCAATGACTCTAGTTGTGGTTCATGAGAAGAACACACATGCAATGACATTGGTGGATCCATGTGTGTTTTGTGAGAAGAATAGACATTCAATGACTCTAGATGTGGTTCATGAGAAGAACACAGATGCAATGACAATGGGTGTGGTTCATGAAAAGAACACACGTGCAATGACACTGGTGTATCCTTATGTGGTTTGTGATAAGAACACACATGCCTTGACTCTAGATGTGGTTCATGAGAAGAACACACATGCAATTACACCAGTGGATCCATATGTGGTTTATGAGAAGAACACACATGCAATGACACTAGTGGATCCATATGTGGTTTGTGAGAGGAACAAACATGCAATGACACTAGGTGTGGTTCATGAAAAGAACACACATCCAATGACACTGGTGGATCCTTATGTGGTTTGTGAGAAGAACACACATGCAATCACACTGGGTGGATCCATATGTGGTTTATGAGAAGAACACACATGCAATGACACTGGTGATATGTGGTTTGTGAAAAGAATAGACATGCAATGACTCTAACTGTGGTTAATGAAAAGAGCAGACATGCAATGACACTGGTGGATCCATGTGTGGTTTGTGAGAAGAACATACATGCAATGCCACTAGCTATGGTTCATGAAAAGAACAGACATGCAATGATACTGTTGGATCCATGTGTGGTTTGTGAGAAGAACACACATGCAATGAAACTGGGTGTGGTTCATGAAAAGAATACACATCCAATGACACTGGTGGATCCTTATGTGGTTTGTGAGAAGAACAGAAATGCAATGACTCTAGGTGTGGTTCATGAGAAGAACACACATGCAATGACACTGGGTGTGGTTCATGAAAAGAAAACACATGCAATGACACTGGTGGGTCCATCTATGGTTTGTGAGAAGAACAAACATTTAATGACTCTGGGTGATCCATATGTGGTTTATGAGAAGAACACACATGCAATAAACTCTAGTGGGTCTATCTTGGCATAGTTTTATGTATGCCATGATGTATTTCATTGTACAAGACATTCACTTTCGATTTTTATACTACTCAGTTTTGCCCTTGGTTTTTTGATACTTCTCAGTTTTGCCCTTGGTTTTTTGATACTACTCAGTTTTGCCCTTGGTTCCCCCTCTTTCTTTCGTAGAAGCCCAAACCTGTGCTCACTCTGTCTGCTACGCCCTGATTGGTTGTCATAGTTGTTACGCGGATCGTGCACACCAACCGTTGATCCTGTGTGATCCAACGATGATCGTTGCACACGTCGTGCCCTTCACAGTACAGCGCGAGACAACACGGACGTCTCCCTCTACAAGAAGGAACGTGATGCCGTCCATGGAAAAAGTCGTCGAGTGGTCGTGTCACGTTTAATCTAGTCTGCAAAGGCTACTAGTGATACTACAGCACATGCATAGGGCAACAGGGTCATCGAGTGCACGGTTGTCGACGAGACGTTGCAATTTATTGTCACTTGATTTTAATAAGACATATCCCATTTTTACGCAGCGCTCTCAATCTCACTTCCAACTGGGCCCTACCGCAAGTAACTTCCATGAGTCAAGGCCCCCCTCGAGTAGATCTAACGTTGCTAGAAATTGGTTCCACGCCACTTGCATGCAGTGGAATCGAGGTCTTCCATGAGTGTGTTTTCAATGCAGCTCTAAAGTGGAGATCTTGGCTGTTTCAAAAAAAGGGAACCCCAAAAAAAGAGGTGGAGATCGTGGTAGCCCCTCGCCCACCATACGTGTCCACTCGAGGACTACGAATGGTCCGGTGTTTATAAACCCGGTCAACCTTCTTCTTCCATGTGCTCGTGTCATCTCCCCCCAGTCTGTCTAGTCCCAACACCCCAATCTGCACCTACCGCGTGCGCCGAAGCTCCCTCGCTTGCACTACCTCCTTCCCTAGGTGCACCATGAAGCGTACGCATGGAGACGAGCCGGAGGTGAAGCCAGCTGAAGGCGCAGTAGCAGATGACTCAGTCATCGCCATGCAGGCGGAGGCGTCTTCTCCGAGCACAAACACCGCTCGTTGCCGCGCTGTCGAGGGTGTGATCTCATCCATCCAGCTAGTAGCCGTCACCGCCGAGCAGCAGGTGGCTGACAACATCGTGGTGCCAGCGGCAGATCTAGATGGGAGCAGGCAGTAGGCGGAGGCAATCTAGTGCTCTACATCAACGACCCCATCACCGTATAAGAAATCTTCGACGCAATCGCGAAGAATGACGAGTTCGAGGAGGAGGTCCCTGATGAGGAGTCCGAGGTACTACATTGCTAGCTTCTGTAATCTCAGCCGCATATTTCACTGTTCATACATATGATTTGCTCAATCGTGCACAGATTATTTTTCTCTTGAAGTAGGGTAGTATATATAAGGTTCAATCGGTCGATTGATGCATCTGCCATCTAGTCACAAAACCCCAATCAGTCTAGTCACAAAACCCCAATCTGCTCATCTGCCATCTAGTTGAATTTTCTAGTTGAGTGTTGATTTCGATACACAGCATGCCTATAACATTACATTTCTATTCCTTACCGAGCCCAATGAGTCAATTTTGCCCCAAAATAGTGCAAGGGCATCTGATGGTGTCGTTTTCTTAGGGATGGTTAGTGAACCTGAGGCAACAATGCACATACACAATATAGGTTGTGATGTTGGTATTTTGGTTCTTCGACTCCATCGCTGAAAAAATGAGGCCCTAATTTTTTTCTCATATGGAATATATATATAATCTTTGTATTGTTTATGATCTATGAATACGTTGTATGATGCATATGTATATCCCTGAATATTGTTTTGTATGATTACATTTCAATTACTTATTGTGGCTAATGATTCAAATTTTCCCCAAAGAGATGCAGACACATTGGTGTCAGATTTTTTCAGGGATGAGTTAGCGAACCTGGGGACATGTACAAGATCAATATAAGATGTGCAATTGTTACTTGTTTCGCTTACGCCATCTCTGTAGACACTTATGAGGCCGCAATCTTTATTCTACATTCATGGAACTATGATATTTGAATTATCTATTCCATGCATTCATAGTGTATAAGAATTACATTTTAGTTTGTCAGTGAGGCTGATGATTGAAATTCTCCCCAAAAGAGTTCAAGGGGAGACACGTATGATGGTGTCGTGTTTTAGGGATGGGTTGGTGAACCTAAGGCAGCAATGCACACAAAAAATATAGGTTGTGCTATTGGTACTTTGGTTCTCCAACTCCTTCTATGAAACAAATTATGAGGCCCTTGATTTATTCTCATATGGAACTACATATATGATCCTTGATTTGTTTATGATCTTTTAATGATTGGTATGATGCATATGTATATGAATGGTTTTGATCATAAGTATTTTTAACATGTACATGAAGATTAATTGTTTGTTTTTTATTTATAATTACAATATTTAGGCTTGTTTTTGTACCTTACTATGTATATCCCTGAATATTGTTTTGCACGATTACATTTCAATTTCTTATTGTGGTCAATGATTCAAATTTGCCCCAAAGAGAGGCAGACACATTGGTGTCAGATTTTTCAGGGATGAGTTAGCGAACCTGGGG
The DNA here is from genome assembly GCA_910589775.1 of Avena eriantha. Taxonomy (NCBI): domain Eukaryota; kingdom Viridiplantae; phylum Streptophyta; class Magnoliopsida; order Poales; family Poaceae; genus Avena; species Avena eriantha. The sequence continues at coordinate 547,017,370 of OU342743.1, forward strand.
CCATGTACAAGATCAATATAAGCTCTTCAATTGTTACTTGGTTCGCTTACGCCATCCCTGTAGAAACTTATGAGGCCGCAATCTTTATTCTACATTCATAGAACTATGATATTTGAATTATCTATTCCATGCATTCATAGTGTATAAGAATTACATTTTAGTTTGTCACCGAGGCCGATGATAGAAATTTGCCCCAAAAGAGTTCAAGGAGAGACACATACGTTTTTTAGGGATGGGTTGGCGAACCTGAGGCAGCAATGCACACAAACAATATAGGTTGTGCTGTTGGTACTTTGGTTCACCAACTCCATCACTGAAACAAATTATGAGGCCCTAGATTTATTCTCTTATGGAACTACATATATGATCCTTGAATTGTTTCTGATATTTTAATGATTGGTATGATGCATATGTATATGAATGGTTTTGATCATAAGTATTTTTAACATGTACCTGAAGATTAATTTTTTGGTTTTTTATTTATAATTACAATATTTTGGCTTGTGTTTGTACTTGACTATGTATATCCCTGAATATTATTTTGTACGATTACATTTCAATTTCTTATTGTGGCCAATGATTCAAATTTGTCCCAAAAGAGAGGCAGATACATTGGTGTCAAATTTTTTCAGGAATGAGTTAGTGAACCTGGGGCGATGTATAAGAACAATATAGGTTGTGCAATTGTTACTTGGTTCACCAACTCCATCCCTGAAGAAACTTATGAGGCCGCCATCTTTATTCTACATACACTCCGATGCAATTATTTGTCATTGTGTTGAGATGAAATGATATATGAACCGATCAAACTATTGCTGAGATGCTTTCTCTTTGATATCTACGTATATATTGTCTTACATGTAAATGTTGTTAATCCTTGAGTTGTAATACAATTCAATCATATATATGAGTTCTAAGTTATGTTCTTAAAAATCAACAGGAGGATGATGATGAAGTGTACGGTAGCAAGGAATCCAGGGACAACAAGAGCCGCTATGTGCTGAGGCGGTTATGGTGTGGGCTAATCTGTTTCTACCATAGGGGAGACTATTTTGCCCATTCTATGGCAAAGCAATCGACGTGGACCTCGACAGCATGATCCAGCATGCGGTGGGCATTGCCAGAGGCGGAGGCAGAAGCCATAGGCCGATTACCTTGGCGCGGCACGCAGACTTCGGCAAATTCTTCCGGGATTATGTCAGGACTGGCTGTCCCTGTCTCCTGCTAATGCCCAAGCCCTACTAGGCGTCTCCGTGTCCCGGCCTCTTGGTGCCGCCCCTGCTTTTATTTTGTTTTAGTTAATTATTACTTGTGTGTGGCATGTAAGACATTATATATGTGGTGTCTCTGGTGAACCTTCTATATTAATCTACTCCTTTATATGGAGTGCCTTAAAATTTCTAGTGTTTAATTATATTACTGATCATGCTCATGCACACTACAAAATATTTCTAGTGCTCGATTATATTATAATTGTCAAGGAATACATCAACAAGTTAAGAGGGTCCATATTTTGTATTGAAGTAACTAAATTATCTCACATCGGCGGTGGACGTTGGCAGAAGCCGAAGGCATCAGCCGAAGACCTTCGAGCGGCATGTAGTCTTCAGCAAATTCCTTACAGGTTCAACAATAGGTTGCCACTGCCCATCGCCAAATTTGCTTACAGGTCGAACATGGCAGAACTTGAGCTACCACAGAGACCTCGGCAGAGGTGGCAGAATATGTGCGGGTGCAACCACGGTGACGGCCAGCTCGGATTCTAGAGGAGGAAAACAGAACCGAGCATGGTCGACACGGTGACAGATCTCACCGGGATCCAATTCTCGTCCCCGCACCGTGCCATGGGTGCGTCCATGGTGAGGGTGAGCTCTGACTCGGGATGGGGAGGAGAGCGGGGCCGAGTAGGTTCGTCACGTCCCAGCTCTGCACCATGGCCATGACCACAAATTGCAGCTCCGGGGAAGAAGAAGACGCGTAATGGATGCATGCGCCAACTCTGCAAGCCTACAGGGAGGAGAGTAGGGCCGAGAAGGTTCGTCCACGTCCGAGCTCCGCGCCATGGCTGCGACGCCCCACAGATTGCCGCTCCGAGGAAGAAGAAGACGCGTAATGGATGTAGGTGCCAACGCTGCAAGCCTAATTGACACCTAAGCGACGGGAGCGACATAACAGCGAGAACTAACAGGGGGGCCAACTTGATGGCCATTAGTCTAATATTTTGTATTGAAACGTAAAGTTGAATTCATGCCGGAAAAGACCCTCTGAGTATTTGGCATACCAATTGTAGTCATCGCAGCTGATTTTAGAGAATTTGGGTACCGCGTTTCCTGGGCGCCCCAACTTTCGGGCCGCAAAATGATATTCTCACGGGAGAGGGCGTCTGTCTCCTTGTTTTTGCGCTTGTCGATCCACTCGACTGAGTAGCCGGTGAAGTGCCCTCCCAGCTGGTCTACCGCTTGGCGGTACGCTATCATTGTTGGGGAAACGGCGTCACAGGGACCCGCGAATTGGCCGGCGACTAGGTCGGAGTCGCCGTAGCATCGTAGCCGATTGACGTTCATCTCCTTGGCGGCTCGCATGCCATGAAGGAGGGCCTCGTATTTGGCCATGTTGTTGGTGTAGGGCTTGAAATTGAGGTGGGGCACATAGCGGAGGTTGTCTCCCTTGGGGGAGGTTAGTATGACCCAGGCCCCGGCGCCGTCGGTGTTCTTGGAGCCGTCGAAGTGAAGCAACCATTAATGGAGGTAGGGGAGCTTCTCCGGCTGCTGTGCCTCTTCCCAGTCGGCGAGGAAATTGGCCAGGGCCTACGATTTGTTCGCTTTGCGTGGCTCGTACTTGATTTGTGGACGCCGATCTTGATAGCCCACTTGGCGACTCGACTGATCGCCTCACGGTTGTGGATGATGTCCTGTAGCGGCGCAGAAGAGACAACTATGATGGGGTGCTCCTAGAAGTAATGCAGGATTCGCCGCTGGAACCTGAAGACCGCATACACAAATTTTTGGTACTGCGGGTAACGCTGTCTTGAGTCTGTCAGGACTTCGCTGATGTAGTAGATGGGTCGCTGGATGGGCGCTCCTTACCCTCTTCTGGCCGTTCGACGACCATTATGGTGCTGACGACTCGAGTGGAGGCCACGACATAGACGAGCATTGGCTCTTTGTCGATTGGGGCTGCTAGCAGTGGTGCCGCAAGCAGTACTTCTTTGAGTGCCCTGAGCGCGTTGTCTGCTTCTTCGTCCCAATGGAACATGGGGTTCTTGCACATCAGGCGGTAGAGAGGCATCACCTTCTCGCTGAGCCGGGGGATGATGCGACTGAGAGCCGCGGCTCGTTCAGCCAGCTTCTGCATGTCACGTAGGCACTCGGGTTTCCCGAGTCACGCAATGGTGTCGATCTTGGTAGGGTTGGCCTCGATGCCTCGCTTGGAGACCACGTACCCCAGGAGCTGTCCGATGGGGACGCTGAACGTGCATTTCCCTGGGTTGAGCTTGATGTTGTATCTCCGTAGATTTGCGAAGGTCTCGGCCAGGTCGGCGAGCAGGTCGTCCTGGAAGGTGGATTTTACCACCACGTCATCGATGTAGATGTGTATGTTGCGGAAAATTTGGCTCGTAGGGCACTCTTGCATGCACCTTTGGTAGGTGGCGCCGGTTATCTTGAGGACGAACGTCATGGTCGTGTAGCAGAAGGCGCCAAATGGAGTCCCCGAGCCTTCGAGGGAGTAATTTATTACTCGGTTGGATGCTCTTAGAGAATTTAGTGTAGGTCCTTAGAATTTTCAAATAGCCATAAATTAAGAGTCAGGTTAAGTTCCACTTGGCTCGGATCTTGAACACTTCGAATATCCACACACCTAGAGTCGGGTTAAGTTCAACTTGGCCCGGATCTTGTGGACTTCGAATATGCACACACCTAGAGCCGGGTTAAGTTCCACTTGGCCCGGATCTTGTAGATTTCGAATATCCACACACCTAGAGCCGGGTTAAGTATCACTTGGCCTGGATCTTGTAGACATGGAATATCCACACACCTAGAGTCGGGTTAAGTTCCACTTGGCCTGGATCTTACAGAATTTGCATATCCACACACCTAGAGCCGGGTTAAGTTCCACTTGGCCCGAATCTTGTAGAGTTCGAATATCCACACACCTAGAGCCGGGTTAAGTTCCACTTGGCCCAGATCTTGTAGACTTCGAATATCCACACATCTAGAGCCTGGTTAAGTTCCACATGGCCCGGATCTTGTAGACTTCAAATATCCACACACCTAGAGCCGGGTTAAGTTCCACTTGGCCCGGATCATGTAGACTTCGAAGAACTTCCTTTTACCTGTGAACTCACAGTGGCTCGTTTTTGTAGATCACCACCAACCGCCGAACAGCTGAGTTCCAGCGCCTGTTGGACTCATACAAAGATCTTCGTGCCAGATATGGCATGTTGTTGGTGGATCACCAGAAGAAGGGTAAATCCCTTTGCTTAAGCCCTTTTCATCTACCTTCCTTCGGGATATTCTCTATCCATATTAACTTATTATCTGAATTACGCAACCGAGGTTGAGGCTGAAAACATTATTATGCGCAAAAATCTGGCTGAAATCCAAGGTAATTTGTCTTGTTTTCTTGACCATTGTGCGCTCTCTCCTTGACTCAGTAGATATTTATACTTCGGCTTCGCCGGATTAACCCACTATTGCATTTGCACTTGAAGACAACATGGTCATTCCTGATATGATGACACATTTTCTCGAACAAGAAGGGAAGCATCAAGCTGAACTAAAGAAAAAGGATGACGAATATGATTGTTCTATGAAGGATTGATGTTTTCTCCCTAGTAGCAACATCACATCTAGTACCTTAGAGATTTCTGTTACTTCCACAGATTCCTATAGGCATGAACCCACTATCGAGCATAAATATCCCTCTTGGAGTTACTAGCATCTACTCGGCCAAGATATCTACTAACAACAGAGAGCATGCAAGATCACAAATAACAAAGACATTATAGAATCAATAATCAATCTGAAATAGCATCACAATATCCATCAGATCCCCAAACACAACATGTATGATTACAAATAGATGATCTTGATCATGAACGGAGCTCACAAGATCTAAACATGGTAGCATAAAGGAGAAGAACCAACCATCTAGTTACTAAATGGACCTGTAGTCCAAGGATGAACTACTCACGCATCACACCAAAGGGTTGCATGGTGATGAAGAAGGCCTCCAGGGTGAATTATCCCCTCCGGCAGGGTGTCGGGAAGACCTTCAGATCCCTCCCAATCTAGGGATAGAAATGACGGCGGCTACAGACCCTTTCGTGGAATCTTGATCGGGTACTCAGGGTTTCTATATCGGAGGCAATATATAGGCGAAAGGGGAGTCCAAGGGGGTTCCCTAGGCAGCCACCCCACCCCCTGGCGCGAGCCAGGCCTAGCCACGCGACCAGGTTGTGTGGGCGGCCCTTGGACCCGCTCCGTCTCGTCTTCTGGCTCCACGCCCCCCTCGGTGAAATATTGACTTTGGCTTTTGTCCCGTCCAATTCTGAGAATATTCATTTTCTGACTTTCCTAGAACCAAAAACAATAGAAAACAGGCAGCTGCCACTGTGGCATCTTGTTAATAGGTTAGTCCAAGAAAGTGTATAAAACTACTCTAAAGTATGGACAAAACATAAGAATGTAGATATAAAACAAGCATGGAACATCAAAAATTATAGATACGTTATCAATGTATCATACCTCGGTGGGTGATTTTGCCTGAAAATGTTTGAAACAGAGGGGGTGCGAAATGCTTCGGGGTCGGTGGGTTATTTTCCCGCTCGATTACAATTTTGAATTTGGTTGCTGGCCAAGTTTTTATTATTAGAAAAAAGGTTGTGTAGTTCGAACGCCATCTGGTCAGGAATTTCAGGCGAGACTCACATCAACTCATGCCTCCAATTCAAACGGGGTAGGCGGTAGGTTTTGGCGGTCGATAGTGATTTTGAATTTAGAGATTGTCCAAAGAATAAATAAAAAAATATGTCGTTCTCCCTCTATTTCAGGGATCCAAGTCAGGGAGAGTGATTATCTACCACGCGTATGAAAATGTATTTCTCCGATACAAGAATGCTTGTTTAGCATAACAACAAACAAATGTCTAAAGTAGCTCTGATTCAAATATGTGAAAATGGTGTGCAACCAAGGTCTACTAATTGTTTAGGTGTCAGCACAGACTCTTCTACAAGAAGCACTAACTAAATGGTAGTACTAATTCAGACCAAATAAAAAGCATGTTGCGAAACAAATACTCCTACTACATCATACTATCAAAACACAAAGACCAGCTAAAGTATATGTAGAACAAATAAAACAAGATTTCATCACGCATACACTACTATCTAGAGAACACCATTTCATCATATAAAACAATGTTTTACCAGACACACATAGGCACCCAGAATGAATAGACAACTCTAATATTCCAGCCCCTGCTGTTGTGAATACAACAAAAACAAAGGTGCCACCACAGTTCCATCAGCTACCAAAACAAACAAATATCAGACTGCAGCTCCAAATAACACAACCTGGGAAAACACATGCTTGCCCAAACAAGCCTTGCTTATTCATCCGAGTGTTATTTTCATCTCCTTGATGTTGTAGTCTGAATCAGTTGTGTTGCTGACATGACTTCCATTTCGTTTCTTTGATTTAGCACTCTGAATCACGTCGGTTGCTGAAGGAAATGAACAAAATCATTAGCAAAATCATAGGTGTACAAAAATGCAAGGTTTGCACATGAATGACTGCACTAACCAGGTGTCATAATGTAGGGATGTAAAGTACACCAACGTTTATGAGATCTAAACTTCTTAGACTCACTACTAGGAAATAACTTATAGATAGACAAGATATTCAGTGGCGCATATGTAAAACTATGCGCCACAGATATATATCAGTGGAGCACTAGAAAAAATATGCCACAGAAATTTGGCACTTCAGTGGCGCACGAAACCAATATGCGCCACAGAAGTCCATATTTCTGTGGCGCATATTTTCATGTGCGCCACTGAAGTGCCAAACTTCTATGGCGCATATAGACGTATGCGCCACAGAAGGTTGATGGGACCAAGCAGCAAAAAAGCGGGAGAAACTTCTGTGGCGCATATGTCGATATGCGCCACAGAAAGTGATGTTTCTGTGGCGCATATAGGTGTATGCACCACAGAACAAGCATATAGGGGGGAAACAGATCCCCCCCCCGTGGATCGCCTTTTTAGTTTTGTAAAAAATAAACAAAAATTATAGAAACTTCAAAAAAATAATTCCTTTAAGTTCTAGTTAGATTTTAAGGTATATATCTAGACAAAATTCAAAAACATGAATTTCGCTATATTTTGCAAAAATAGGTCATGGCACCGTAAAACGGCTCTAACTTTTGCATACGATGTCCGAAAAAATATTTAACCTATCAAAATGATCGTCTCGAAATTTTCTACTCGATTTCAATGCTGGAAGCCGTTGAAGATTTTGTAGATTCCCCAAATTCCAAAAGAGTAAAAAGTTATGGCAGACAGAAGATTTTTTCCTGCAAAAAAATAAAAAAGGGGGAGAAACTTCTGTGGCGCATTCCCCCCATATGCGCCACAGAAGTCTTAGGCGGGATTCGAAATTTGAATCCCGCCGGCGCCCTTCTCCCTCCCTTTTTCCTTTTTCTTCCCGTCCCCATTTCTTCTTCCCACCCCACTTCTCCTCCCCTCCACACTTCTCCCCTCCCCACTTCTCCTCCTGCTCCTCCTTCTCCTCCTCCACCACCACCAACTCCGCCGACTAACTCCGGCGACCACCACCAACTCTGGTGACCTCCGGTGACCTCCTCCTCCACCACCAACTTCGGCGACCTCCTCCTCCTCCACCACCACCACTTCGGCGACCTCCTTCTCCTCCTCTTCCACCACCAACTCCGGCGACCTCCTCCTCCTCCTCTACCACCACCAACTCCGGCAACCTCCTCCTCCTCTACCACCAACTCCGGCAACCTCCTCCTCCTCCTCCTCCACCACCAACTCCGGCAACCTCCTCCTAGCCCTCCTGTAGCCACCACCACCAGCCACCACCACCACCACTAACTCCGGCTAGATCTAGATCTAGCCCTGTTTTTTTTTGAAATTTGAAAAAAACTTCTGTGGCGCATATTGGCCATATGCGCCACTGAAGTTTGAGATCTGGCCCGCCTTTTTTGAATTTTGGAAAAAAACTTCTGTGGCGCATATTGGCCATATGCGCCACTGAAGTTTGAGACTTCTGTGGCGCATTTTGAAATGCGCCACAGAAGATAGTTATTAGTGGCGAGGTATTAGTGGCGACTAGGAAATGCGCCACAGATAGTGGAAAAAGGTGCGCCACTGATAAGCTGTTTCCTAGTAGTGACTTCATGCTACTGAGATCTAATTCGAATACTCCCTCCTTCGTCCATATAACCACTATTTCTCTATCGTCAAATGCGCAGAGTAACCTTACTACATCTTTCCCACCATATGCCCATAATTTATCAAGGCCAAGGAGAATATCCAACTCAACCTTTATATGAGGCACTCAATCTTCCCATTTGTCTATTGATGATCTTGCACTGGACCACGTGTTTAGACTGAAGTCTCTTATAACCGCAAGGGCAACATATCCATTATGCCCCTTAGCGGTTACAAAATTGCGTCTAGAAATATCATGTGTCTCATGGGGGCACTCAATATAACACAGTTTTGTTGTCACATTATCAAAGGCAATTATATATCTGGAGTTCATTGTTGGCTAGTACAAAATGTCCCATATGAGAGTTGACGACCTGCGATCAATCTTAGCCAGCATCTCAGCAGGTTCAATCCAGTCCTCCCATTTTCCTAACTCTGATGAGTACCTATGCACCAGTGCTTGGTTACCAATGGTTACTATCCAAACAACTCAGAAATTGCTGCAATAGTGTGATGACAATTGCCCATGGTTTCTCGAACAGAGAATTGTGCCGCTATCATACTCACGCTCCACCAAATTGGCGGTTCTGGTATCACTGTTTCACTTCCACTGATTGGATCCCAGGCCTTTATCATGTTAGACCCTTGCGGATAATGAAGTAGCACCCTACCATTGCGACATCCGAGTACATATGGTCTGTAGGCTTCATGTACTTCCACTAGCCTGTTCAGCTTCTGGAAGATGCTTTGGTCAAGATTATGATCTATTAAGAATCGAGCGTCCTCAGAGTTGTTGGTGAAAAACCCAAGTAACGGCATTTGTCTGTTGTGTCACAGGGTTAGCCTTTTGAAATCGTTCCTTCCCATGAAGTCCATCCGACATTTTTGGGCGACTGATGCCCTCAAGATGCAGGATGGGTACGGAGGAAGTCTGACAAGAATCCGACCAAATACATCGCTTGGCAAGTCGTTGATTGTTGCGTATGTTCTTCCACCGAAGATGGTAGGATGATGCAAATAGCACAAGTGCATCATCAAAATTAAGTAAATAGCACAATGCACAACCCTAAAAAAGAATTAAGTAAACACCACAATGCATCACACATTTTGACAGGAAAATTTATCATCGAAATTTCCTAAACTGCACCCATCTGAAAAACTACCTAAAAAGTAGAGTCTATCAACAAAATAACCCAAACAACACAAGGAATCAACCAGAGTAGTACGAAAGCACCGCAAAATGCTTCAGCAAGTCGGAACTGGGTAAAGGGAATGAAGAACTATTTTTAGGTTACCAGGGAGGACAGAAAGACCCCCACCTGAATTTTCTGGTTTTATCATAAAGAAGAGGAGAAAAAACGGATGCAGCTTCAGTGACTTGGTGAACCCAAGTCTCACGGTGACTTGCCCCAGGATCCCCCTTCCATCTTAGATCAAACGTATGGCAGTAGTTCAGATTTTGAACTAAAAAGTAAAACTATTCGAAAAAATTGACAAAAAATCAGTAAATCATCGGTGCCTAGGTATGAATCCTGTGAAACTTTCATCCCATTCGGATCACTAGTTTGTGATTAAATAGATTTTTATGTTCCCAGTACTACTAGTTTAAACTAATATCCACTGTGTCTAGAAAAAACCCTGGAGTAAGATACACAAAAGAGGGAGGAAGTCAGGGAGACAAAATCCAACGCAGAACTTACAATGGAGTCGACGAGTTCTAAGCAGATGGAGCAGGCGCCACCCACGAATGACGAGCCACGGCCATTGACGCTGAAGAAGCACGACCACGAGCTCACACATTCCTAGCATCCCACATAGTCGTCGCTTTGGCAGCGATAGCCAACATGGCCAAATTTGATCCAACAGCAGCCGACGAGGATTTCGACTGCGCCTCCACCGCTTTCCAAGCATCACTCAACACTTACCAAGACTCCGATGCGGTACAAGCATCGGCTCCGCATCCGCTTCACATGTATCCATTGGTGCTACTTTAGCATCCACCTTTGCTTTACAAGCATCCGCCGATGCAGAAAATGCATTCGCCAATGCCGATTACATTTCATGTAAATGCCATGAGCTTATTTAGCTCGCAATGCCCACAAATAAATGCATTCTATCCTTCAGAAAGCCCGTAATGGCTAGAGGTTGGGGACGTACATACCAGTGAACTGCGGTACATACCTAGAGCCGGGTTAAGTTCCCACTTGGCCCAGATTTAGTACACTTCGAATATGCACACACCTAGAGCCGGGTTAAGTTCCACTTGGCCCGGATTTAGTATAGTTCGAATATGCACACACCTAGTGCCGGGTTAAGTTCCACTTGGCCCAAATTTAGTACACTTCGAATATGCACAAGGCCAAGTTATATCTTTGTACTCTTTGCAGGTGACCACCAACCGCCGTAGCGCTGAGTTTCAGCGTCTCCTTGACACCCATAAGACGCTGCGCGCCAAGCATAATGCACTTCTCGCTGAACACGAGAAAAGGGGTAAGTTTCTTCCTTGGCACTTCTCCGTTTTTCTTCATTTTCCTCTGCCAAACTAACCTATCATTCGGTTTCCGCAGCTGGGGTGGAGGCTGAGAACAAGCTTATGAGGAATAACTTGGATCAGATCAAGGCTAAGTCATTTTTGTCCGACCTTGCTATGCTTTCTATCTCCTTTTCTCCTTGGCTCAGCAAACATTCATACCTCGGCTCTGCCGGGTCAACACACTATTTTAGCATCTCTTGAAGATAGTGTGCACGTGCCTGACATGATGCTGCATTTTCTCGAACAAGCAGGGCAGCATCAAACCGAGCTTAAGAAAAAAACGATGAGCTCGCCCTCCTCCGAACCAAGGATGATGAGATCGCCAGGCTCAAGGCCGAGATGGAGAAAATGAAAGCACAGCACCAGTCCGAGCTCCAAAAGGTTGGCCATGATTACATAGAAGAGCGCGAGCGCCTCAATCTCCAGATCGCCAAGGACCAGGATCTACTCAAGGAGGCCGACACTGAGCTTAAGTCGGCGAATGCTAAACTTGTGCAACTTCGCAAAAGACGTGATGACTGTACCAGGGAGTTGACCCGGATCCTCAGCCATATATCACGTAAGCTCCTTTCCCTTATCCGGCATATTTCTCCGGGTTACTTCACATGTCTTTTCTCTTACTTGTTTCTCTTGTCTTGTTTTTAGGCAAATTTCCCGAGGGCACTGCCATCACGAGCACTGCAGTTGCAGATTTCCGCCGAGAGAGGGGTACTCCCGCTGCTCCTGGCGGTGAGGAGATTCCTTATGACATGGAGGACCTGTTGGTCAGCCTGTCATCTCGCGTGGAACTCATCAAGAACTATGGGAAGGATATCATCGACGTTGCAGTCCGAATCGTCAACACGTTCTGGCCTGGAGAAGACACTCCGGAGACTACCACAATTCTTTTTGAGAAGTTAATGGAAATCGAGACCCAGCTCGACCTCTGGAGGGAGTCCGCTGGACGTGCTGCAGCCGATACCGTTCTTCACCACATACTCACGTGGTACGAGAAGATCGATCTCAACCTCCTGACATGCCTGCGCACTGGGTCCAAACGGACCATTGACCCGGAGTGGGTAGCTCGGCGCCAGGCTTGCGCCCATAGCCTCATCGAATATGCTCCCATTCATGAATGGACCGAGGGACCGAGCTTCCTGGAATCCGCTGGTGACGAAGAGGTTGAGAACATTGAAGATGGCTCGGACAAGGATGGAGAGGGCGATGCCTCGGATATCGAAGACGGTGAAGATGATGCCGAACTTCCTCCTCCTGCTACTCCTTGAGTGAAAATACTTGAAAACTTATCAGATCCCCGGTATGCCGGGTGGAATTGTATCCAGTACGCATGTGATATTTTGCTACTAAGTTTCTTATGCCGGATTAGCTTGGGCGTAGTCCCCGAGTTTCATTTTCTTGTTCGTCCAATCTTTTGGCTCGGTTCGTGTCTACCTTGATTCGGTTTTACAACTTACGAATCGGAGCTTCAAAAATTGTTTTAACAATACTTGGAAACTTTAGGCTTAGCTCAAAATAATTCAACATAGTAATTTGAATGTAAATACAAGGTTAGTCCGGAAAACAAATGTCAGCTCGATTAAGTTCTTTTCCTTAGTCATTTTTCATGTGCCAGGCAGTTCCAAACTTGTTCTCTTGCCTGCCATGAAGCCAATTCTTGTTGGACAACAGCAAGTCGAAGAGTTGGGTTTTTGCTACCCACACACTACTAAATCGAGTTAAGTAGAACAACTTACTCCAGCTGACGTATAAATAATAAAAGATAACAAATATTATTAAGGCAGTCCCCGAGTTACTGCTCGAGGTGCCAACATTTCATTGATAGGCTCATTGCTGGCATACATACCAACATCTGAGAAGACTCGGATACATACACTTCTTAGCTAAGTGTAGAAAGGACGAAGTAGAGCTACATTCCATGGACGCTTAGATTCCTCGCCGGACCTGTCCGCCTTGTTCTTTTCTTGTGGCTTTGCATCTATAAGATAATAAGAATCATTGTGCAATGCTTTGCTCACAATGAATGGCCCTTCCCATGGGGGACTAATTTATGCATGCCAGCAGTACATTGTACCAACCGGAGCACCAGATCGCCTTCCCGAAAGACTCGTAGGCTTACTTTCCGGCTATGATAGCGTCGGAGATTTTGCTGATATATGGCGGATCTGGACAATGCCAGTTCTCTCGCTTCTTCTAGCAGATCAACATCATTTTGCCAGGCTTCTTGCACTTCGTCTTCTGTGTATTGGGTTACCCTAGGCGAATCATGCTCTATGTCGGCTGGTAATACAGCTTCTTCCCCATATACCAGAAAAAATGGCGTATAGCCTGTTGATCGATTCGGAGTTGTTCTTAAACTCCACAGTACCGTTGGTAGTTCTTCTATCCAGCACCCCACTGATCTTTGCAGTGGCTCAATGAGCCGAGGTTTTATCCCGGATAATACTAATCTGTTGGATCTTTCCACTTGTCCGTTCGATGCAGGGTGGGCTATCGAGGCTATGTCCAGCCGGATCTTCTTATCCCGGCAGAAACGCGCAAATGCTCCTTCAGCAAAATTTGTGCCATTATCAGTTATGATACTGTGAGGGTAACCGTATCTCAAGATGATGTCTTTGAGAAATGTTACGACCGTAGCTCCATCACATTTTCTTATAGGCTTCACTTCAATCCATTTTGTAAATTTGTCCACCATGACCAAAATGTGAGTCATATTCCCCCTTGCTGCTTTAAAGGGGCCAACCATATCCAAGCACCATACGGCAAATGGCCATCTAATTGGTATGGTCTTGAGCTCCGACATTGGCATATGTGTCTTGGTAGCATACCTCTGACAACCATTGCATTTTCTCACCAGATCTTCTGCTTGTTCTAAGGCACTTGGCCAGTAGAATCCATGTCGGAAAGCTTTTGCCACCAAGGCTCGGGACGAGGCATGGTGCCCGCACTCCCCTTGATGTATATCTCGGAGGATGTCAAGCCCTTCTCTCGGGTCAACGCATCGCTGGAGGACATTGGTCACACTCCTTTTGTATAACTCGGAATTGATGACCGTGTATGCCTTAGCTCTCCTCTGTGTTTGCCTGGATAGTACCTCCTCAGTGGGAAAAGTTCCATCTTTCAGGAATTGAAATATAGGTAGTGCCCAAGCTGGTATTGCTCGCACGGGGAACACATCCTCATCAATTTCCATCTGATCCACCGACATAACTTCAACTGGATCACGTTGAGCAGTCCCCGGGTCTTGCGAAGCAGTCCCCGGGTTCGCTGAGGCAGTCCCCGGGTTTGCCGAGGCAGTCCCCGGGTTTCGCACACCACCTCCCATGTCAATGTCCATGGGCACAGCTCCGGATTCTGTATCTTTCGGGACATAAATTGAGTCGGTTTCTGGGGACAGCCTAATAGATGGTTTTCTGAGGTGCTCTAATGCTACACCCGGTGGAATTGCTTGTCGGGTTGACCCGAGCTTCGACAACATGTCGGCAGCCTCATTTTCCACCCGGGGTACAATGAAATTCGCATCCCTCAAAGTAACCAGATATCTTCTGCACATGAAATCTGTACAGAGCCATGTTTGGATCAAGGGCGTCCCGTAGTCCCGACACTTGCTATACTACCAAATCCGAGTCGCCAAAGCACATGATCCGACATATCCCAATCTCTTTTGCCACTGTGAGCCCATGCACAAGTGCTTCATATTCAGTGACATTATTTGATGCCGCGAAATGGATCTGCAGCACGTATTTCAGCTGGTCCTTCTTTGGCGAGGTAAGTACGACTCCGGCGCCTAGCCCGGTTTTTGTTTTTGACCCGTCAAAGTGCATTCGCCAATAGTTCGGATCTAGTAGCGGCGGTTGGTATTGGACCTCGGCCCAGTCCACAAAAAAGTCCGCCATAGCCTGAGACTTGATTGCCTCTCTTCTGTCATATTGTGGCGCATAAGGAGCTAGGTCAATTGCCCATTTTGCAATTCTACCACTCGCATCCTTGTTACTCATTATCTCGGATATAGGAGCCTCACATATTACCCTGATGGGATGCTCCTCAAAGTAATGCTTCAGCTTCTTAGCTGCCATGTACACACCATATGCCACCTTCTGATAGTGTGGGTAGTTCTGCTTTGAGGCAGATAATACCTCACTCAGGTAATACACTGGCCTTTGCACCGACTTACCTTCCTTGTCGCGCTCTACCACTATTACTGCACTTACAACTCGGTTGGTTGTAGCTATATAGAGCAACATTGGCTCCTTTGATAGTGGAGAGGCTAACACTGGTGCAGTGGCTAACATCTTCTTTAAGTGGGCAAAGGCTTCATTGGCCTGCGGCGTCCAAACGAATTTATCTGACTTTTTCATGTGTTGGTAAAGAGGCAATGCCTTTTCTCCCAACCGACATACAAACCGACTTAACGATGCTAGCCAGCCCGTGAACTTCTGGACATCGTTAAGACACTTCGGCAGTTCCATTCGTTCAATGGCTCGGATTTTAGTTGGATTAACTTCGATACCTCGGCTGGAGACAAGAAATCCGAGTAACTTTCCAGCCGGGACACCGAAGGTACATTTTTCCGAGTTAAGCTTCATCCAGAACCTTCTTAGGTTCGCGAATGTCTGCCTGATATCGTCAAGGAGCGTTTTGCTTTCCTTGGTCTTGATAACCACATCATCCACATACACTTGTACATTTTGACCAATTTGGTCATGCAAACATTTTTGCATACATCTTTGGTACGTTGCCCCTGCATTACGTAAGCCAAACGGCATGGTGCGATAGCAATAAGCCCCATACGGGGTGATAAATGCGGTCTTTATTTGATCATCCGGATTCAGAGGTATCTGGTGGAAACCAGAATATGCATCAATGAACGACAACAATTCACATCCAACAGTTGAGTCTATGACCTGATCTATCCTTGGCAATGGAAATGGATCTTTTCGACACGCCTTGTTGAGGTTCGTGTAATCGATACACATACGCCAAACCACTGCCACATTCGGATCGTCCTTCTTCTTCTCCACCAGCACCGGATTAGACATCCAATCCGGGTAAAGAACTTCCATGATAAATCCTGCAGCTAGTAACCGAGCTATCTCATCTCCAATGACCTTTCTCCTATCCTCGGCGAAGTGGCGGAGAGGTTGCTTCACCGGCTTTGCTCCGGGTCTCACGTTTAAAGAGTGCTCGGCCAACTCCCTCGGAACACCTTGCAAGTCCTGTGTGGACCAAGCAAAAATATCCCGATTCTCACGGAGGAAGTTGATGAGCATGCTTTCCTATTTGTCACCTAACCCGGCACCAATTGTTACGGTGCGCTCTAGGAACATATCATCAACAGGAACTTTCTTGGTATCTTTTGTGGCTTGGAATGAGACACTTCCATGCGGGTTACTCAGCGCCGGCATATACTGCTACGCGGACTGAGCCAATGCCGCCACCTCTTGGATTTTCCTTTTCTCTTGCGCAATCACGAGTGACTCGGCCAGGTTAGACCCGGCCGACGCACACTCAATGGAACGTCGGAAATCCCCAGCAATGGTAATCACTCCGTTTGGCCCGGGCAACATCATCTTCAAGTAACTGATGTGACAACTTGCCATGAACTTGTTCAGTGCTGGCCTTCCGAGTAATGCGTGATATGCACTTTCCAAGTTCACCACTTCGAATTCCAAATTTTCAGTTCGGCAGTTATCTCTCGTGCCGAACAATACGTCAACCCGGACCTTGCCTATGGGCTCACAAGAAATGCCGGACACAATACCATGGAAAGTTGTCCTTGTAGCTTGGAGTATGTTCTCCGAGATACCTAACTTGCGCATTGTATCCGCATACATGATGTTAATGCTACTGTCGTTGTCAATCAGTACCTTGGAGAACCTTACATTGATGTTCTGCCCAATGAATGTCGGATCCAGAACCAACGCATATGAACCAGGACTTAGCATAAGCTTGGATGATCTTTGATATTCCAGGTAATTTCCTGATCTGACCAAGGCATATACCTCGTCACTACGGGCATTATCGCATTCACCTCTATATGTCGACGTTGCAAGCTTTTTCTATCTGTTTCCTCAGTGGTGAACACACAGTAACTTTGATGATGCTCTCTGTACTCATTCCTCCCGTCATTTCCGGGGTACCTCTGATCCGGTTGATGCTGGTTTTCCACTTGATGCACTGCATCCCTTCTCTCATGGTTATCATACCTCGGCGGAGGGGGAGGCAACATTAGCTATTGCGTGTTCGCTCCAGAGAGCAATTGCTGCCGGGGTAACTCCTGCCGAGGTTGATCATTCCGTGGTGCCTGAGCATTCCCCGAACCACCTTGCTCTATTTTGCGCATCCACTCACACTGTCTTGTTGTATGACCCGCTGGGTTACTCAGATTTGGCGTGTGAAATTTACACGGCTGATCCAACATTGACTCATAAGTATACCTTGGACGGTCCTTCTTTTCTTGCCACTGTTTCTTTTGCTATGGCGTCCAAGTTTTCTTGCCATCATTTCTCAGAGTCCATTGCCCTCTAGTTTTCTGACGTTGATTGCCCCCTGCTCCGGGCTGATCTTGATTCACAGCTGCAACTTGTTGCGAACTGTACCGGTGATCCGGTCTGTCATCTCTTCTTTTACCTCTGTAATCATTCCTCCGGGATGATCCTGCTCCATCTCTCTGGTAGTATTCATCATTTGACTCATTTGACACGAGCCTAGGTTGAGTCAGATCACCCAGAGCATACGAATCAGCGATCCGGATCATCTCTGCTAGTGTAGTTGGCATTTTCCTTTGCAACTTTTGCCACAACTCGCTTGCATATCTGCATCCTTGCGCAAACCACGCTATGGCCTATGATTCTATCACGCCCTCACATGAGTTTCTCACGGTGCACCATCGGGTTAAGAACTCTCGGTCCGTCTCATTCGGTATTTGCTTTCGCATAGCTAGGGTCTGTGGCCTATTTGGCCTCTGATATGTACTTGAGAAATTGCTGATGAACATGTCCTCAAAATCTATCCAGCAGTTAATACTTCCGGGTGGCAAATTGTTCAACCACACCCTCGCTGGCCCCTCCAACATCTGGGGTACATATCTCATAGCCCATCTCAAGTTGCATGTAGCAATTTTCGCTGTTGTAGCATAGTTTATCAACCAATCCTCCGACTTTGTACTACCGTCATACGTCTTAGTACCTCTGGGTAACTGGAAGTTAGGCACTGGAGGCTCCTTCGTGATCCGGGGCCCAAACGCAGGACCCGGAGGACCTTGACACTCAATCTGTTCTGACCTATACAGTCGATCCAGTTTTAGCCTGGCATCATCCGGCATCAAATCTCTGCTTCCCAATCTCGACCCTATCACATGATAGTCCGGACTTGGGTATCCCGCATTCACCATTTTCGAATCTCCATCATTATACCGGTCCTGCTCTCTTGGAGCGCCTCTCTGTTGCATACCCCGTCCGGCACTTTGCTCTTGCCTTGCTATATTCCTCTGTTGCGGTTGTCCTGCCGAGTTACGCTGTCCGGCATTGCCATTTATAGCATTGCCTTGACCGGCATTGCCTTGGTCGCGATTACCTCGGCCAGCTTCACCTCGGCTCACACTTCGTCGATCATCATTTCTCTGTACTTCTTTTCCTTTCCCTGCCCTCGTCGGGTCATACGGGACGATCTGTTTGTTTCTTTTGGCCGAGGTTACTACCTCATCTCTCCTAGGGCCGCCACAAGGAGACGATGCGGCTCCAGTGGATTTCTCCAGGTTACCCACCGCCGAATGAACGATCTTGGAGGCCCCAGCTCTCTCCAGGTTTGCCCTGAGCAGTTCCTCATTTTGGCTGTTCGCGATCTGAACCAACTCATTGACCCTTTCTTGCTGCCTCTGACGGGCTTCACCCGTAAGGCCCTCTAGCTCGGATGCAGCTGCATCTTCTGCTATGAGGTTTTTAGCCGGGGTACTGTACCTCGGCAGCCCCACGGACAAACAGTTTTCTAACTCCTCAATCCTGGTATCACCCTCTTTGTTCATTTCACTCATGAGATTTCTCCCCTTTACTTTTACAACATCAACTTTGTTTGCCTTTGCGTACTCACGTAGCGTCATGTTCAACGACTGCTGAGCCGCAGCTATCTTTTTCGCACCTTCTAGAATTTTTTGCCTAGTCTCCTCTAGCTCAGCCTATGCCTGAGCTAGATCTACTACTGCTGCTACATGGTTTGCCAAGCTATCCATCGCTTCCCGCAACACATTCTCCGGCCTCTCTAGCGGACGACCTCTACCTTTCCTTGGTGCCTTGGGTGTTACCTCTAGATCTGGTGCCAGATCCTTGCTTGTGCCAGCTCCAGGCGCAGTCATCATCACCTCAGCACAGTCCGGGGAGCGAGTGATACGCGCCCCGTGAGCCGCACTAAGGGGAGGCTCGCCCGCCTCGACGACGTGCCACGGATGAACGCAGGATACATCCACAGCGACGTAGACCTTGTGCGCACCGAGCTTGACGAAGAGGCCGTTGCGCGGAAGAGGATGTGTGCCGAAGCAGCCAGCGTTGTCGCTGACGAAATCCAGCGCTCCAAAGCGCTGGATGAGCCCGGAGACGATGCGTTCGCTGGTGCCGATGAGGTTTCCCGTCCGGATCTTCACCCCTGCTAGCGCCGCTAGCCCCACGGTGGGCGCCAACTGTCGTGGTGGTGTCACGGCAGATGCCATGGATAGGCTAAAGGTGGGGACTAAATGCGCTAGGGGAATCCAGGGAGGGATAATGAGGTGATTCCTCACACAGAAGATTTACATATGATTCACTTCCAAGGTTACAAGTGCTCCTAGAGCTGTATTGGCGAGAGGAGGAAGAAGGAACTCTCTTACTCTCACCCACAGTAGACCCGTACAAGACCTACCAGAGATCAACCCTTAGAATCTAAACCAATCAGAATAGCGGAACCCCTTCTATAGAGGCCCTAGCCCTCCTTATATAAAGGGGCTAGGTCTCTACTTAGGGCATACGTGGAGGTATATTCCAGGGAATATGCCTCCTCCAAAAATAGTAAGCCGACCGGGTTGCTTTTCCCTCGCGTCACCCATGCAGAGGCTACGTGAGCCTCTGCGGCACCTGCGTCAGCCGACACGAGCGTCGTCACCTCTTGTCGGCCACGCCTCGGTGGTCCTGCCCCTGTTCGCTTCGCTCATGCAGTGCGTACCGGGGTTGCTTTTGACCAGCGAGATTCCTTCCTTCTCCTAGAAGCTAGATATGACCCGGATCATAGTTGACCCGGCCACACCCGTTCCTTCATACAAGTTAAATTCTCCTATCCGACTTACTACTTAAGTCGGTCGAGGCTCCGTTAGGTGGACATCCCCTGGTCCGGGTTACTCCGAGACTCGGCCTGCCTTGAGGTGACCTGGCCAGCGTCCTCTTTGGCCTTGCCGAACCTCGGCTAACTCGACCTTTTATACCCCGGCGTGACCCTACCCGGGGGTATCCCCCCAACATATGTAGATAGAGATACCAGTAACACATAAACCAGATCAATTAGTAGTAACCACAAACTCCATAAGGGCTGTAAGCAGACTGTCAACTAGTCCTATATTAATTAACCTAGTGTAATTTAACGTGGCAGTACTATGATATGGTGAGTACTAGTAAACAAAAGGGGATTACTTAATTATTAGTGGAATCTACAGCCAGCCACCAAAAGCATCATGAGCATGCTAAATATCTGAATTATAGACCATACTTGGTTAAGAACCTAATGTCTAGTGCTAATTACCCAAATCTAAGAGCATCTATCATATTTATGACTGAGTGCACTAAGTTGGAGATATCCGTTAACTCTGGAGCCATCTCCTCGGCATGCATCTTATGGCGCTCCTGCTCCTCCTCTTCAAGGTCATCACGGATCTCGAGCTATAACCACAGCGACATCATCGTGTGCTGCAGCGAAAGTGAGTGTGGTAGATCTACCCACTGGACGAACGTGCAGCGCTCACATTCATAGTTGCAACCCAAGAACGTGCGGCCGAAGTTCATTCCCTCGAACGCGACGCGGCGACGGGGCACTAGGGCACAGTCGCACTAGAGCCGGAGATCCGCATCGATAACAATGCCGTACCACTGCGCGTCTACCATCTGTGCCGGCATCTAAACCGAGGAAACATCGTCGATCGAGATGGGCAGAATAGAGAAAAACCGCAAAAGGAGAGAACCCATAAGCTGAATTCGAGAAAATAAACTGAGACCGTGAACTCTGGCGTACTTACCCTAACCCGTCTGCCTTGCGCATCAAGATCCCCTGTCGTTCGCCGGACCGGCATGACTGAATCCGCCGACATTGCTCGAAAAAAGAGCGCGCCTTCAAAGCCAAGCGCGGAGGCTTCATGGAGAAGGAAGAGGTAGGGGAGCTGGTCCTCACATTCGCTGGCTACTACTCTGTATTGGATTTACCTCGACCACTGATAACTGGGGCCCATGCTAGAGAGCCCGTGGGCCCCCAAACATCACTCACCTAGTTTGACTTGCATTACATGGAGTACTTTTGGAAAACAGATCAAAACTCAATAAATAAACCAAAGGCCCCCCTCTCTTTTTGCGAAAACACATTACAAAACGGAGACTCTCACAAATGCTTACACACACTCACCCCTATGAATGCAGGTACGCACACCCTACACCTATGAGCACTTCAGAAATACTGGATCTTGACACTGATCCCGCGGGGCTTGATCTTGACAAAGTCACCGCTATATATTGACGGGAACGTAGCCTCTCACTACCCTCATAACCATCCTTCAAAGTCGAGCGCCGAGGCTTCGTGGCGAAGGAAGTGTTATGGGGTTGGAGCTCATATTCGTTGGCTGCTATGGGATGTAATTGAACCATTAATAATGTGGCCCTCGGTAGTGAGCCCATAGACCCTAGACACCAGTGACCATTACAATTACTTTGGGAAAACCAAGCAAAACTTAATACAAACGGAAGGCCCATCTCTCTCATTTTTGCGAAAATCCACTACAAAACGCACATGCTCACAAATGCATACACACACTCACCCTTATGAATGCATGAACGCACATCCTACCCCTATGAGAACCTCCAAAAGATTGTGTCTTCAGACTGTCCGGTGGGGGGCTTGAGCTTGACGAAGTCACGATAGGCACCTACTACCCTCGTAACCATCCTTCAAAGCCGAGCGTCGAGGCTTCATCGAGAAGGAAGAGCTAGAGGAGTCAGAGCTAACATTTGTTGGCTGCTATAGGATATAACTAGACCACTAATAACAATGGGGCCCCACGGTAGTGAGCCCATTGGCCCCAGACATCAAAGCAATCACGGTGTCAAGTCTTAAACATATATCTTCACGGTGGAGTGGGTAGTGCTAACAAAAAGATTCTTCAAGGTGATTCTAGTGCTAGACTTATGTCTAAGAGAATCAATTGGGAGGGCCCACTATTCAGTGGATAACAATTTGTTTTTATTTTTAGCATGGTTGTGTGGACCCACTTCAGTTCTAAACGCTGGACCAAAAGTAGTTTTCATAGCTACTTTTAGACACTGCACACGCCCTTACTATACGTAGCTTAGAAATTTACTAGCCTCATGTATATGAAAATTGTAGGTTGCTTTGGAAGTTTTTCGAAAAAAGCTTTTATGGGTACCCATCGAGGGGTCAATTAATATACCACAAAACACCAAGAGTTTTGACAATAGGTTTAACTTCTTGCTAAGATAGATTTTGCATCTTGACAATTTAACGAAATTAGGTCAAACTTGAGCTACAAGTAAGCGAGATATAGATTGCTCTTGAATTAAAATGTCTTTTCGGAGGTCTATAGGTCCATCTTGTTGTAGTAAACAATTCCATCACTATGAGTTTCCTACTATCACAGGAAAGAACATTCTCAATTTTCCGAGTGTGATGACAAGATTGTTCTTTCCTGTAAAGCAAGTCTGAAGAATATGGATCTGAATGACACACGAGACATGTTTTCAGACATATTATGGACCAACATGTTTTACTTACGATTTCCCATGTTTTATGAGTTCTCAAACTTCCTAGCTAACTTCGCCCACTTGATTGATTTTATGCCGATTTATCGAAATTATTAGGTACAAATTGAACTGCCACTAGTAAATTTTAGGTTGCTTTGAAAGTTTGATGAAAGATCTCTCTTGCAGGTACCCACATATATCGGGGGGAGGGGTCAACTAATATATGGGAAACCACCAAGAGTTTTGATGATATATAGGTATGGTTCAACTTCTTGCTAAGATTTTGCATCAATTTAATGAAATTAAGTTAGACTTGAGCTACAAGTAAGCATGATAGACTACTCTTGAATTAAATGTCTTTTCAGAGGTAGATGGGTGCATCTTCTTGTAGTAAAAAATCTTGTCGGTGTGAGTTTCCAACTACTAGGAAAGGACATTCTAAATTTTCCGAGTGATGTCATGATCATTCTCTCCTGTAAAGGAAGTCCGAAGAATATTGATCTAAATAAATGCCACACGCCAAAGTTTTCACACACACACGCACACACACATGCACATGTCACACTCGTATATACTGTATGAAATATGATTTAACGAACATTAAGTTGTTATTAACCAATAGTCTTGTTAGAGAAAAAGGCATACATTATGTATATTAATAATAACTATCTAGAACATGGTGGAGTTTGCTCTAGATA
This sequence comes from Avena eriantha, assembly GCA_910589775.1. Classification (NCBI taxonomy): domain Eukaryota; kingdom Viridiplantae; phylum Streptophyta; class Magnoliopsida; order Poales; family Poaceae; genus Avena; species Avena eriantha. Next base: position 547,041,031 of record OU342743.1, read on the forward strand.
CTGTTCAACACGAATCCAACTACTCTGAACCATTGGATTTAACAGCCCAACTGTCACGATTGGTACTATGGATCCAATTCAAAAATGTCTACCTAACTCCACCCACTTGAATGACTTTATGTCGATTTATCGAAAATAGGTTAGATTTGAACTAGTATAAGTAAAGTTTAGGTTACTATGAAAGTTCTATGAAAAAGCTTTTGGAGATACCCATCGGGGGTCACAATTAATATATGAGAAACCATCCAATGAGAGTTTTGATAACAAGATGGATCAAGACTCGCAAATCCAAACATTTTGCTAACAGTTGGATCTTATTTTCCACTCCTAGCATCTAAAAAGATGCTACTAATAGTATTGATGAGAACGATGAACGCTAGTATGCGCAAACCTCAAAACACACACCTCATTGCTCAGTTTTTATTAACACCCGGATTTTTAATCCTAGATGCCTGTTATGTCATACCTCGCAATCCCAGGATTACCATTTTTGCGAGACATAACATATTAGATATCACAATACATCATCCATTACAAACCATAATAAGGTCTTACACAAATAAAGGATCTCATGATCTAGTCTTAATACAAATCAAGCAGTCGAAAGAAACGTAGTAGGGGCTCCATCTTCAAAGTCACAGGAAATGCTGACGATGGGAGATGATCCTAGTTGTCGTAGACGTCCTGCTGTCCATCATCCTAATAGTCCTCCTCATGGTCTCACTACAAGAAATGTGCTATCTGGTGACCCCAAATATTGGTCATAGAAAGGTCATAGTAATCCATCTATGACCTTTCTATGACCAAAAACAGTAGGTCACATAGCGAGGATCACTATATACAACTCATGACCTTTTTTTGAATTGGTCATGGACAGCAATGACCAAAATAGAAGGTCATAGAGCCCATGACCAAAATTTTGGTCATGGGTAATCTGTCATTTCCACATCAGATCATCCGACGTGGCACGCCTACGTGGCAAATCCATGAACAAATCAGATGGTTGTAGATCAAATTCAGCCCAGTCCAACTTGATGCTTTACACGGGCCAGGCCCAACAATTCAACCTTTTAATTGTCTAGGCCACAGCCTTTAATAGTCTATTTCATTCTTGGGCTTAGGCCTTTTAACAGTCAATATATTTTTGACTCATGGCATTTGAACGGTCCATTTATTTTTAGACTTTTTGGCCTTTTCGGCCAATTCTTTTTAATAATACATCCATTATTGTTTGGTGTGAGGCCTCTATACATCCCACTTGTTTCATGCAATAAAGATTACAATATGGGCAAAGGCCTTTTTACAGTCAAATGCTAATGCTTTTCCAGCACATATCACAGCACATAATATCATCTGATCACAATATCTGAAAACGGTCACATTACATCACAAGTCACATAATGATAGATAGAAGAAGTTCCTAGAATATGTGCTAACAAATAAATTTAGGACTGCATGTGTTGGCCGATGCTCCCAAAACTCGTCCAACACACGACTAGTCCCCAGAATACAACACACTTGGTGCGAGAATGAAGTAGCAAAACTTCTAGGATTAACTCGCAACCATTAGTTCCCAATACCTCCAAACAGCACCAACAAATGATTAAACATTAGCATTCGTCTTCTATTTACTTGCACATCATCTCATACTCCTTGTCATGTAAAGCTTCTTCCGACCATATAGATGTCAGAACTGGAGCAGTTGTTATCTTTTAGGTCGTCAACTACACCACCACACATCTTGCTCTTCTTACCTAACGAAATAGCAAGTTAGGAACAATGACATGTACAAACCTATTAATGCCATAGTAACAAACTTGTAAGCAAACAATAGTAGTAAGCAGCTAGTAGTGTAATCATGTACACTAAATATAGCCTATATTATGATGATCCTGCATGCAAATCTCTACAAAAGCTAGATATACAAAAGCGGGCTTTGAAAAAGATTAGCTAATAGTTTGTCTCATATGCAAACAATACGGTAAGAGTTTAATTCATCCCACATCGCATTAAACTTTAAAGATTAATACAGATGAAGCTTACAATAGAAGCAAGAAAATAAGTTGCATGCGTTTATTCTACAACTCATAGTTCCATGCATCACATCACATATTTCCTAGTAATGAACAAATAAGTACATATCCTTCCGACTACAATTTGTTGAATGTAAACACTGTTAGGCCACGTAGAGATAAACAAAACTTTTTCCCTACGCGGTGATCCCAAGATCCAGCTCAGGTAGAAGGCCACGAGGATTACCACTAGACGCGCAGTTGCGGAATTGATGAAGCACGTCGCTTGATGCAGTGCAGTCCTTGCGATCTGTTCCGGTTCCACGATCCACGATCCTTTCTTTCTTCACGATCGTCGAAGTGCTGAACGTACAGCACCTCCGCCGGTATCCACACGTACGAGGAGGAGCACCGGCGTTGGACTGCTAGGTCCGGTACGGCGGCGACAGGACGGACTGGGGCTAGGGTTTCCAACACATGGAGTGACCTAACCTTGTACTCTAAGCACCTGCTCCCCAGCTTATATAGGGAGTGAAAATGGGCTCCACTCACTTGTGGCCCATTCACTAAAAGGCCTATATTAGCCACTGCAAGTCTCACTTGCTGACTAAGTCCATGTCTCTATTTGGGTCCAACCCAAATAGGTTTCCTGTTTAGGCCTAACCCAAACTTGTTCCCGCTCTTAAGTGTGTGACCCGACAGGCTCATGGTAACCCGGACACGATTCCAAGTCTCACTCGTGATCGATCAGTTGGTAGCGGCTCCTAGAAGAACATGCCAACTCCCAAGTACCAATAAGTCATGACGACATACCTTCCAATGTGACTTTCGTCTGAGTCCCTTTTGCCTCACGATATACCTTGTCGGACTATAGGCGAATGATCGTCATCCCTTAAATAGTCCGACTCTCTTTCTCGATCCAAGATAAGTGATTTGTCCGACTAACTCTTAGTCGGTTGCCTCGGTTAACACTTAATCCGAGACGCGCATGGCCATGCTTTCCGAATCATATCTTCCGAGAGGGCCCAGAGAATATATCTCCAAATGGAGGGCCAAAATCTCGTCTTGGTTATTCACATCACCCAGCTTGATTCTCAGTCGACCCGAACTCCGCCTTTATAACTGCCCAGTGACGGAACAACGTTTGACAGAACCTAAGTCGGAGATCCTCAACTCGGATTGTGCAATAACCTCAGGTCTAAGGATTACATTGATTGAGACATGCAAATGACGACTTGTTCGTTGCATCTCAATATGGGTCAGTCCGACTCGTAAACACTTTAGCCGAATCCGTGTAAGTCGGAATAGCATCTCCATGCCCATGACAAGTGGAACCTAGTCATCTGCCGACTTTCATATTGGTCTAAGTTGTGTGTCTGGCACAACCTCAATGACCAAGGACAAATAGTATGAACAACATGAATATGTAGTTCCACAATCAAATCACATATTCAATGATATATATCAGCAGTTCATACATGGACCATAACCTTATGAATACACAGGTCATCATACATGATTGCCTCTAGGGCATATTCCCAACAAACACCATCATACATTTGGCTAAAGGGGCATCACAAATATCTGCAACACGAGTAGACAAACACGCATTCTATCCACAGCAAAAAGACAGCAAAAACTGGACGCATCATCACCACGTGCCTCAGAAGTAAAAGGAATAGGCAGCCTACTGATTCACCTGGTTTATATGGGTGGCGGAGCGAGCACCTTATTCACGGCAAACGATCTCACCCAAAGCAACACGCCGGCCAAAACGTCCAGGCCAAACACCTCCCAGCAACCCCCGCCCGATAGCCACTAGCACCGGGTTAGCAAGCACCTCCCGACCCAGCACCTTCATGTCAACGTCCAGCACTGCGTCCACACATTTCCGTCCAGGGGGAAGGCCAGAAAGCTAGGGAGTCGCCGCCCGCTTGTGATCAGCACCTCCAAGCGCGCGTGCATGCCCAGCACGACATGGCATGACACGACCCATAGCCGACAGGACCTGCACCTTGCTATGATTCTGCTCTTCTTCGGCACGGAATGGCACGGCCCAGATCATTGTGCTTCTGATCTTCTCTAATCTTGCAACAATTGGTGTACCCACCACATTAGTATATGAATGCTTTGCAATGCCAATTAGCAAAATATTTTTATTTACTGATTATCAAATCATGCATAATGAGAACATAGGCAAGATGTTACACTGGGAGTAGTTAGGTTAGAATGTTAAAAATTAAATAGTTTTCATTCGAATATGTGAGTTAACACATTTGGTCAAGACAAAGATAACTGATGAAAGCTATAGCTTGATGACGCTGCACAAAGCTTGATTAATTAAGCCTAGTCTTGGTGATTAGAAACATATATTTAATTAAGTTACATCACAATACATGTAACAAATCCAAGTTTGAAAAAAGGAAAACTGAATATGCTGGTAAAAAAGAAGGCATTATTCCTCCTCTTCTTTTGAACAAATGTTTAGGAAGAAAATTTGGTCTAAAATTAACAAGCACGTGCTTCCTTATCCCTCCAAAGCAAGTTGTAGTTGAGATCACTTAAGGGAATAATCCTATAAGTGATGGGATGCACATGATTCGTTATGAATAGCTTATCTAGAAATGGTTTAACACGAGGGCGCGCAATTAGGTTCACAACACAACCAACCTACTTTTAAGTTACACCATCAATAAAATGTAATCACGATATTATCTAGCAGCAATCCAAGAGAATTTTCCCGTCACAAATAGATCCCGAGGAGAACAGGGCTCATTCACTGTGGTTTTTTCAGAGATAACATTCATGATAGGAGGTAACTCATAGCATTAGCAAACATATGTCAGTCTAAATCCTAATATTCCAATAAATTTCACCAACTCCCAGTCAATCCCAACGAAATGAAACCCTCACGGGGCGAATAGTCAACTGTAACTATGGATTGGAAATAGCAACAAGGTGGCTTACCATTTGGATCTTGACGCGGAGGTACTGCGGGTCGTCGTGGCAGCAGGGCTTGTCTTAGAACTCCTGAGCACACTTCTGGAGGAACCTTGGCAGCTTCTCCCGCAGCGTCGACGGCAGCAGCGCCCCCTCCATATTCCGGATCTCGCGTGTGAAGTAAGAGTCCCGTCACCAATGTCGAGACACCCTGCGCTACAGCCTCCAAAAAACCGTGCTACAGCAGCACATCACCGTCTCTGCCCCAGCTCTGCATCACCTCCTTCGTAGCATCGTCTCCACCCCAGATCTACTACGAATGCAATAGAAAACCCATAGGAATATCAGATCAAGGAGACGAGAAGAGGTGCGAAGCAGATGTGAGTAGAGGGGGACTCACTGGGATGTCTCTGACGAAGTGGAAAGAAGGGATGGCGAGGACCCTGCGCACACCCGTTACATCGCCGACCGACGCCGCCGGGAGACCTCCTCCGGCCTTGTGGCGGCTGCATCACCGTAAAGGCATCCGTTGACGGGACCGTCACTCTCGGTAGCTTAATATCTTGGGAAGAATTGGGGACGGAGATGGGCAGCCCATCGGGCACACGGTGGAGAGAGGGAGAAAAGATGGGGGTTGGGGGATGCGGCGCACACTCAGGACTGCCTATGACCTGACGCTTGGGGATGGGAATTAGGGTTTGCCTACCAAAATTTAGAGACTACACAGGCGGGATATAGGATTCGGACCGCCCGCTGGTTCCAAATTTTCCCTGCCATTTTCGGGCGTTGGATATGGGGCGTATAGACGGCTGAGATCAGATTTAGTGGGTTAATCCGTGGGTAGTGTGATTCTCTATTCTGATTGGCTGGCTCTATTCAGAGCTGCATAACTAATTCAAAAAAATCGAAAAAAATGAAAAACCTTCACATCGTTTCATTCTGTATGACATAGTATCCATGAAAAATAACAAACTTGGTATATCGCGAATATCTCAGAAAAAACTTCTAAAAAATGAGTGATCATGTATGAATCAGTAGGAAGTGGGTTCGATCTGAACTACAAGTACATGATCTAATGCTCGTGATTTAAAAAAAAAATCATGTTTAGCTTCACAATATGCTATTTTATCATAGATCCACTGAAAGTTCAGCGAGCCTCATCCCCTAGCTAAGAACCTTCATCCCCGCCGTTTTGACCATAGTTTGAAATGGGTATAAAAAATTCAAAAACAGTCCAAACAATGTAAATCCATCGCATGGTGTCATAATATGTGACAGTAAAATTACCAAAGTTGGTAATATTGATTCCATCTCAAAAAAACTTCACATAAATGACCTATCTTGTTAGAGATTTCATGGCTTTTAGGCCAAACGACCAATGTTATGGTCAAAATCGCGACATAGTTTGTGATAATGTGCCCATATTGTGCATGCATGTGTATCTTGGGACGGTGAACAATATTCCAAGAGGAAGTTTTCCTTTTCGTCGCACGGAAAAGCCATTTTCTATTTTCCGAGTGCCAAAATCGGGGCGTTTTGTGAAGCAACATCAAATGTTTAATTCAAAAATATTACCACCATATTTTTCAAAAATACTAGACCACCTTACATGAACGATGTCCCAACCGGGGATTCACAAACCTTTTTGTCCACCCCTGATGAAAAAAACAAATGTCTAACGAATTGGGAGGAAGTGGGCCTGGTTTGAACTACAGGTACATGGTTTAATGCTCATGAATTTTTTAAAAAATCATTTTTAGACGCACAATATGATGTTTCTTTAGAGATCTAGTGCAAGTTTTAGCGAGGCTCATCCTCTATCTTCATGCCCGTTGTTTTGACCATAGTTTGAAACGGGAAAATTTGGAAACGGGCATGAACAATTCAAAAATGGTCCGAACAAGGTAAAACCTTCGCGTGGTGTCATATTATGTGACATAGTTACAAGACAAAATACCAAATTTGATATATTGATTACATCTCGAAAAAACCTTCATGGAAATAACCTATCATGTTCGAGGTTTCATGGCTTCCAGGCCAAACGACCAATCTTATGGCAAAAATCATGACATAGTTTGTGATAATATGCCCATATTGTGCATGCATGTGCATCTTGTCATGGCAAACAATGTTCTAGAAGGAAGTTTTCCTTTTCGTCGCACAGAAAAGCCATTTTCTATTTTCCGAGTGTCAAAATCGGGGCGTTTTGTGAAGCAACACCAAATGTTTAATTCAAAAATGTTACCACCCTATTTTTTTAAAATACTAGACCACCTTACACGAACGATGTCCCAACCGGGGATTCACAAACCTTTCCGTCCACCCATGATGAAAAAAACAAATGTCTACTAAATCGGTAGGAAGTGGGTCTGGTTTGAACTACAGGTACATGGTCTAATGCTCATGATTTTTTGAAAAAAATTATTTTTAGACTCACAATATGATGTTTCTTCAGAGATCCAGTGCAAGTTTTAGCGAGGCTCATCCTCTATATTCATGCCCGCCGTTTTGACCATAGATTCAAACGGAAAATTTTGGAAACATGCATGAAAAATTCAAAAATGATCCGAACAAGGTAAATCCTTCGTGTGGTGTCATATTATGTGACATAGTTGCAAGGAAAAATACCAAATTTGATATATTGATTGCATCTCAAAAAAACCTTCATGGAAATAACCTATCATGTTCGAGGTTTCATGGCTTTCAGGCCAAACAACCAATGTTATGGCAAAAATCGCTACATAGTCTGTGATAATGTGCCCATATTGTGCATGCATGTGCATCTTGGGATGACGAACAATGTTTTAGAAGGAAGTTTTCCTTTTCATCGCACAGAAAAGCCATTTTCTATTTTCCGAGTGCCAAAATCGGGGCGTTTTGTGAAGCAACATCAAATGTTTAATTCAAAAATATTACCACCATATTTTTCAAAAATACTAGACCACCTTACACGAACGATGTCCCAACCGGGGATTCACAAACCTTTTTGTCCACCCCTGATGAAAAAAACAAATGTCTAACGAATTGGGAGGAAGTGGGCCTGGTTTGAACTACAGGTACATGGTTTAATGCTCATGACTTTTTTAAAAAATCATTTTTAGACGCACAATATGATGTTTCTTTAGAGATCTAGTGCAAGTTTTAGCGAGGCTCATCCTCTATCTTCATGCCCGTTGTTTTGACCATAGTTTGAAACGGGAAAATTTGGAAACGGGCATGAACAATTCAAAAATGGTCCGAACAAGGTAAAACCTTCGCGTGGTGTCATATTATGTGACATAGTTACAAGACAAAATACCAAATTTGATATATTGATTACATCTCGAAAAAACCTTCATGGAAATAACCTATCATGTTCGAGGTTTCATGGCTTCCAGGCCAAACGACCAATCTTATGGCAAAAATCATGACATAGTTTGTGATAATATGCCCATATTGTGCATGCATGTGCATCTTGTCATGGCAAACAATGTTCTAGAAGGAAGTTTTCCTTTTCGTCGCACAGAAAAGCCATTTTCTATTTTCCGAGTGCCAAAATCGGGGCGTTTTGTGAAGCAACACCAAATGTTTAATTCAAAAATGTTACCACCCTATTTTTTTAAAATACTAGACCACCTTACACGAACGATGTCCCAACCGGGGATTCACAAACCTTTCCGTCCACCCATGATGAAAAAAACAAATGTCTACTAAATCGGTAGGAAGTGGGTCTGGTTTGAACTACAGGTACATGGTCTAATGCTCATGATTTTTTGAAAAAAATTATTTTTAGACTCACAATATGATGTTTCTTCAGAGATCCAGTGCAAGTTTTAGCGAGGCTCATCCTCTATATTCATGCCCGCCGTTTTGACCATAGATTCAAACGGAAAATTTTGGAAACATGCATGAAAAATTCAAAAATGATCCGAACAAGGTAAATCCTTCGTGTGGTGTCATATTATGTGACATAGTTGCAAGGAAAAATACCAAATTTGATATATTGATTGCATCTCAAAAAAACCTTCATGGAAATAACCTATCATGTTCGAGGTTTCATGGCTTTCAGGCCAAACAACCAATGTTATGGCAAAAATCGCTACATAGTCTGTGATAATGTGCCCATATTGTGCATGCATGTGCATCTTGGGATGACGAACAATGTTTTAGAAGGAAGTTTTCCTTTTCATCGCACAGAAAAGCCATTTTCTATTTTTCGAGTGGCAAAATCGGGGCGTTTTGTGAAGCAACACCAAATGTTTAATTCAAAAATGTTACCACCCCATTTTTCAAAAATACTAGACCACCTTACACGAACGATGTCCCAACCAGGGATTCACAAACCTTTCTATCCACCCCTGATGAAAAAACAAATGTCTACCGAATCGGCAAGAAGTGGGTCTGGTTTGAACTACAGGTACATGGTCTAATGCTCATGATTTTTTGAAAAAAATCATTTTTAGACTCACAATATGATGTTTCTTCAGAGATCCAGTACAAGTTTTAGCGAGGCTCATCCTCTATCCTCATGCCCGCCGTTTTGACCATAGTTTGAAACAGAAAAATTTGGAAACAGGCATTAAAAATTCAAAAATGATCCGAACAAGGTAAATCCTTCGCGTGGTGTCATATTATGTGACATAGTTGCAAGGAAAAATACCAAATTTGATATATTGTTTGCATCTCGAAAAAACCTTCACGGAAATAACCTATCATGTTCAAGGTTTCATGGCTTTCAGGCCAAACGACCAATATTATGGCAAAAATCGCTACATAGTCTGTGATAATGTGCCCATATTGTGCATGCATGTGCATCTTGGGACGGCGAACAATGTTTCAGAAGGAAGTTTTCCTTTTCATCGCACAGAAAAGCCATTTTCTATTTTCCGAGTGTCAAAATCGTGGCATTTTGTGAAGCAACACCAAATGTTTAATTCAAAAATGGTACCACCCCATTTTTAAAAAGTACTAGACCACCTTACACGAACGATGTCCCAACCGGGGATTCACAAACCTTTCCGTCCACCCTAGATGAAAAAAACAAATGTCTACCAAATCGGTAGGAAGTGGGTCCGGTTTGAACTACAGGTACATGGTCTAATGCTCATGATTTTCTGAAAAAATCATATTTAGACTCACAATATGATGTTTCTTCAAAGATATAGTGCAAGTTTTAGCGAGGCTCCTCCTCTATCTTCATGCCCGCCGTTTTGTCCATAGTTTGAAATGGAAAATTTTGGAAACGGGTATGAAAAATTCAAAAATGGTCCGAACAAGGTAAATCCTTCGCGTGGTGTCATATTATGTGACATAGTTGGAAGGAAAAATACCAAATTTGATATATTGATTGCATCTCGAAAAAACCTTGACGGAAATAACCTATCATGTTCGAGGTTTCATGGCTTTCAGGCCATATGACCAATGTTATGGCCAAAATCATGTCATAGTCTGTGATAATGTGCCCATATTGTGCATGCATGTGCATCTTGGGACGGCGAACAATGTTCCAGGAGGAAGTTTTCCTTTTCGTCGCACGAAAAGCCATTTTCCATTTTTCGAGTGCAAAAATCAGGGCGTCTTGTGAAGCAACACCAAATGTTCAATTCAAAAATGTTACCACCCCATTTTTCAAAAATACTAGACCACCTTACATGAACAATGTCCCAACAGGGGATTCACAAACCTTTCTGTCCACCCCTAATGAAAAAAACAAATGTCTATCGAATCGATAGGAAGTGGGTCCGGTTTGAACTACAGGTACATGGTCTAATTTTTAGACTTACAATATGATGTTTCTTTAGAGATCCTCCAAAATTTTACAAGTTCTGTGAATTTTGTTTGACTCAATTTGGAGTTATGAATAAAAAGTTGCAAAAGAATTAAAAAAGGAATAAAAGAAAAAAATTGGTCTAGGTTGCTGGCCGAGTGAACCTCCAGGCAAACGGGCCAGCCCAACAAGCCATCATGCCACGCACGCTGCCGTCGGCCCAAGGTCAGCCTAGGTAGCAACCCAAGCGGCTGTAAGTTGGAGGCAGAATCGGCCTTAGGCCCAAGCCCACCATCAAAGTTTGTGCCTTATATTGCCCGTGTGAATTCTTGACACAGATGTTGATTTGGTCTGTTGGCTGGCATTGTAAAGTGGTGGTTCGAGGTCCAGGGTTCGAGTCTCTCGGCCGTTTGTTTTTACCGCTATTAATACCAACCGAGCGGGGTTGGTTAAAATTGTTTGGTACTCATTCTCTAATAAGGTGTTCTCTGTTGGCCGGTGGTAGAGCCTCTTCAAAGCACTGTGACGTCGTGAGTTCGAGTCCCGTGGACACTTATTTTTGCTGTTATTAATTTCAACTGAGCAGTGTGCGAGATAATCAAAAGGATTTGGTACTCATATTTGTACAGGAAATTACTGGTGTCTCTTTTTTTAATTATGCTTTTTTAATTATTTGATCAGCATCAGGTTAAAGCCAACATGGCAAGCAGGCCCCATATATCATTGGATAGGATTGCAATTGGTAGCCAACATCTTGACGCCACATGGACATGACATGTAAGCCTAAATTGACACATGGATATGACACATATGCACACACGTCATCGAATTGTGACACATGGACACGACACCTAGATCAACCTGCTGAGGTGGCCATCGGTCTTTCTTAAGTAATCATGAATAGGTCTCACGACCATTTAAATTGGTCGTACTCAACCAAAATTAAGGTCATAGACCAATAATGTCTATGTTATGACCAACTGGTGTAATCAAGCTATGACCTTCCTAATAAAAAAGGTCGTAGTTTTTTAGGGTTTGTACCCTCCAAAACGGCCTACGACCAGATGGTTCTATATGGTCATAGATCTATGACCAAAAAACTCAGGGTCATTAAGAAAAGGTCACTAGTCAACACATTTCTTGTAGTGTCTGGCCATGGGAATAGCCAGGGACAAAGCCATGAGTACTCTTTAAGTACTCGAAAACTATCACTAACAAGTTAGATAGCTCTAGTAGGAATCTTAAGCTCTAGGTTTATTTGCAAAAAGCCAGATTTATCTAAACTGAGTTTAGAAGTAAAGAAAACTAAATTAATGTTCTAAATCGCTTAAGTGAGAAACTAGCTTTCATATTCACAACCCTGTTGTGGTCAAGTCAAAATCATAGTTCACTTCACAAGTCATTTTGAAAACATCTGACGACGGAACAGTATGGCCACTCCAACTATCCATGACCACGGACGTGGCTATTCGAATAGTTTGACACTCTACAGAGGTGGTACACTTTCACCACGAAATTCGATACATCCTTCAGGGATAACCCTAAATCATCATACTTAGTATGCGGATAATCAATCATAACCTTTCAATTACATACTCTAGTATAGGCACCTCCCCTGTGAGCTTGGCCTCCCAGTCATGGCCATCTGCCATCCTGGGCACTGTATAGGTGGAAAATTCACTCTCACGAGGTAACCTCAGCTCAAACCTCTTCCGCGAAGGAACCCATACTAATGCATATAAACTTTCGGCTAATCCCTACCCAATTTGGGTATTGTGGTGGTACGGTAAAATTGGAATGGTATCGCAACCGAACCCAACCATCTGTTTTTATAAAGGGCTAAGGCTCATGCCTCAGCATTTTCATCATCAAATCCTTTTGTGTTTCTCTACACATGTCAAAACATTTCAATAGAATGAAGCATCATTCCAAGGTTTTCAAAATCGTTTTCACCAAGTATTCCCATCTAAAGCGATCAACTTTTATGCTTAGCACTAGCCACTAAAGTTAAGAGTGTTCACTAACGAGGGGTGCTAATCCTCAATCTCATGCCATAGAATGACATCTAAGTATAGGCCTAGTTTTATACTCTTTGTGCTATCTATATTGCTTTCTCCAATACTCACAAAACACTAACTAAAAGTAAAGAACTTTGGTAAAGTAAAAGACTAAAGCTTGCAAGTAAAACTTGGGATTGTTATAAGTCAAAGGTATATAACCAAAGCATGCCTAATGCATCTTGCTTAGGTTATCTTGCAATTAGTGATGGCTTGCCTTGAGTAGAGAAGTGGTTGAAGTTTTCCTCTTCTTCTTCTTGGTAGTACTCCTCCTCCTCGTATCCGGGGTCGGTATTATCATCTATAATTAATACAGGGTACATAATCACCAAACAATACTTAACTACTTCTATTTAGCAAACTAAGGTTCACACTTGATGATCTGGCATCATCACAATCATCAAATTAAATAAAGCCTTAATCTTGTTTAGTTTATTTTAGAAAAGTAATTTATACTCATTGAAATTAAGTAAGATTTAATATTCTCCAATTAAAATATGAGATCATGTGGACACATGTCATCACCACATATTCTAATACATGGGAATGTGATTTAAAGGGTTGGTCATATTTCATAAAGTTTTAAGATTATCATTTAATAGATTTAAAGTGACTAGAAATGCCTATATAGCATTATTTTGGTACTAGTCCAAATTCACTTCATGCAAACCTAAATATTTTTACAGATCCAGATAGATCTCGTCAAATGTGATTTTTGAGAGTTGGAATCAAATCAAAAGCATTTATGGTTGATTTTTGAAAAATGTTTGAAGTTGGAAAGGTCTCTGTCTTGTTATTTTTACTATAGATTATCTCTAACTCCAAATGACTTAAATCCAACGATCTTGGATAGATAATTTAAATATCTCTCTAACAAAATTTGAATCATGCAATTTGGTTTAGTGAAACTCTCTTAATTGATTTTAGAATCGGTGGACAGAAACTAGTTTAAACTAAATTAGAAAATCATTATTTGAATTCACTAGGCTACGCAGGAAACTAAACGGGCTGGCCCAATCTGCACAGCACAGCTCAACGGGCTGCTGACAGACGGGGTCCACCAGTCAGCGAGTCTATCTACGCAAAATGGTATATGTGAATCTAAGCCCTACGATCAAAATCTAATCTAACGGCTGAGAGTCATCGTCAACGATGAACAGCTCCGACGAAGATTTTGACCTAACGCCGTGGTGGGGATCCGGCGAGGCTCACCTAGGCGCTAGCTAGGGTCAGCGATGGGGCGAATGGCGTTGTCGTGGACAGCGGTTCGAATGGCGGTCACGGTAGCTCCTGGGGCGGCTCTAATGGACGACGCCCTTCTCCTCCTGTAGCGGCGGGCTCCGGCCAAATTCTAGCGAAGGAGAGCTCGCCTTGCTCCGGGGAAGGGTGAGGGAGTGTCAGTGAGGAGTGGTGAGGATGTTGGTGTGGAGAATGGAGGCGGGAAAGGCCTCTACTTATACTACGGCGAGGGGACCGAACGGCATGGGCTCGGGCTCATCGGTGATGACGCTACCGGCGGCTAGCGGCGCAGCTGAGGCTAGGGGACGGTGCGGTGTTCCCTGGCGATCATCACAGAAGTAATGGCGCGGCACGGGGCGGTGTGGATTTTTCGGGAGCGTGCGGTGCTCTAAGCAGGAGCGGCGGTGTTTGCGACAGCGTGCGGGAGCTACGGGTCGCGCGACGTCGAACGGGGGTGTCTGGGAAGTTGCGCTGCTCATGGCGACTGGGCGCGTGCACGGAGAGGATGAGGCGCCGTATGTGCGAGGCAGTCAGGTGCGGCGAGCTGGCGCGCTCTGGGCACGGTGCATAGACGGTGGGCGTGGTGTAGCTAGGGTGGTCCAGGGCTCTCCTATGGTCGTGGCTTGGACAGGGGGTGGCGGTATACCGCAGCGTGTCTGGTGTGCATCGTGGGCGAGGGCGGCGTGGCTCCTGGCGCGCTATGCACTACCGGCCGACGACGACCACATTCGGGCGGCATGGCACTAGTGCACAACGGCAAAGAGGGGGCTGTTCTAGTGCTTCTCGACACTAGGGATACAAGGGAGTTAAGGGGAGACCAAATGGTTGATGGATTACTTCTTAAACAGTGAAGTTTGGCAGAGGTGGATTTGTGTCTGCAAGGTGTTTGAGAAAATGGCAACAAGAAATTTAATTTTAAATTTTTGAATCAAATTTGGTGAGTGATCTATACTTATGCTTGGTAGTCTCTGGTTGCTTGGGTTTGCCAAGGGGAATTGTTTTGATGGGTTTTTGAAAAAGTGTGATCTTACCATATGAACAAGATTGAATTTTCAACTGTCCATTAAATTGATTTGGAAATTTTTTTTGTAACTTTGTAAAGTGGACCTAGAGACACTTTTACTTGGTCTAGCAAGGCATGAAAAGAGGTGGAATTGTTTCTGTTAAAATTTCTCTTCTAGGAACACTCAAAGTGGCCTAGTGGTTAACTTTGGTCAAAATGACCATTGATTAATTAACTCATATTTGATTCCTTTTTCTTTTGATTTTGTTTGTAAATGGCCTAGATGATGTAGTATTCACATTTAAACCATTTCTCATAATTTGTAGCAATCAAGCATGGCAAATTCAATCAATTCTACACTAATGCAAAACACACATGCATTCATATTCAAATTTGTAATAAAAGTTTTTGTTAACCCTAAACTTGGGTGATTAGAACTTGATATTCTTGATTAGAAGTTTTGGGTGTGTTACACCTTCCCTCCTTGAAAAAAATCTCGTCCCGAGATTTAAGAAAAACTAGGAACTAAGGAGATCTAGAAACTAAGTCCTAATGTAATCTTCTCGCTCCCAAGTAGCTTCTTCTTTGGTATGGTTCCTCCATTGAATCTTGAGAAACTTGATACTCCGGGTCCTGGTGGTTCTGAAAGCTTCCTCCAAAATACGGATGGGTACTTCATGATACGTCAGATCCTTGTTGATATCTATGGCTCGGTGATCGATGTTCTTGAAAACTTCGGTCTTCTCCAGAATTTCTAAGCATTTGAGAAGTAATGAGATATGGAACACATCATGGATGACTGACATCTCCTCTGGCAGTTCCAGTTGATATGATATTTCTCCTTGGCAATTCAAAATCTTGAAGGGTCCAATATATTTGGGGGCTAACTTTCCTTTCAGTTGAAAATGTTGTATTCACTTCAAAGGCGACACTTTGAGATATACAAAATCTCCGACATTGAAGGTCAGGTCTCTACGTCTCTTGTCAGCATAACTCTTCTGTCTGGATTTGACGGTCTTGAGGTGCTCACGGACTTTGTGAATCTTCTCTTCAGCTTCTCGTAGGATGTCGGCTCCAAAAATCTGACTCTCTCCTAGTTGCGACCAATTCAGGGTGGTACGGCACTTTCTTCCATACAGAAATTCAAATGGGGCCATCTGCAAACTTGCTTCATAACTGTTGTTGTATGAGAATTCTGCGAAAGGCAGACAATCTTCCCATTTTGATCCATATTCTAGAACACAATCTCTGAACATATCTTCTAAGATTTGGTTAACTCTTTCAGTTTGTCCATCGGTCTGCGGGTGATAAGTTGTGCTGAAATTCAACTTGGTTCCTAATCCTTCTTGGAATTTTTGCCAAAATCTTGAGATAAACTATGTTCCTCGATCTGACACTATGGTCTTGGGGGTTCCATGCAAACTAACTATTCTAGCAATGTACAGCTCTGCTAGCTTTGAACTCTGGTAGGTGGTCTTGACAGGTATAAAATGGGCTACCTTAGACAGTCTATCCACTATGACCCAAATAGAGTCATTTCCCCTACTAGAAGTAGGCAAATCGGTGATAAAGTCCATTCCGATAGAATCCCATTTCCATTCCGGAACCTATAATGGTTGAAAAAGTCCTGCGGGTCTCTAATGTTCCGCTTTGACTCTCTGACAGATATCACACTTGGCTATGTAGCTTCTGATTTCTCTCTTCATCTTGTGCCACCAAAATTTCTCCTTCAAATCCTGATACATCTTTGTTCCTCCAGGGTGGATAGAATAAAGAGTATCATGAGCTTCTTGCATGATACGTCCTTTGTACCACAAAACTCCTTCTTCATCTTCGGTGAATCTGGGTACCTTTCCTATACTAATACGATGCTTGATTCCATCGATACTTTCATTTCCTTTATGCGCCTCCTTGATCTGACTGATCAAAGTTGGTTGAAGTTCAATGCTAGCTTAAAATCTGTTGCTAACTAGCTCCGTTCTAAACTGCTCAATCACTTCATGCAAACTTGGCTGGGCTGCTTTGATCATGGTGTTTAATCTACACGGCTATCTGCTACGAGCATCCGCTACCACATTGGCTTTGCTAGGGTGATAGTGAATGTCAAGGTCATAATCCTTGATTAACTCTATCCATCTCCTTTTCCTCATATTCAGCTCCTTTTGTGTGAAAATATACTTCAAACTCTTGTGATCTGAATAAATCTCACAGAGGTTACCCATAAGGTAATGACACCATGTCTTCAAGGCTAAAACTCTGGCTGCTAGTTCAAGATCATGGGTAGGGTAGTTTTGCTCATGCTGCTTCTGTTGTCGAGACAGATATGCTATGACATTTCCTTCTTGCATCAACACACATTCGACACCAATCTTGGATGCATCACAATACACATCAAAAGGCTTCTTGATATCTAGCATAATCAGAATTGGGGTTGAAATCAATCTCTTCTTGAGCTCTTGAAAACTTGCTTCACATTTGTTGGTCCATTCAAACTTTCTATTTTTCTTCAACAATTGGGTCATTGGTCTTGCGATGCTCAAAAATCCTTCAACAAACTTGCGGTAATATCCCACTAATCAGAGAAATGCACGGACTTGGGTTTGAGTGGTTGGGGCTTCCCATTCTTCAACATCTTTGACCTTGGCAGGATCAATAGCGACTCCTCCTACTGACACAATATGTCCTAGGAATCCTACTTCCTTCAACCAGACCTCACATTTGCTAAACTTGGCATACAACTGATGCTCTCTAAGGGTTTAAAGGATGGTTCTCAGGTGTAGCTCATGGTCTTCTTCTGACTTTGAATAGATTAGAATATCGTTGATAAAAACAACGACAAACTTATCCAGGAAGTTCATAAAATCTTATTCATGAGATTCATGAAATAAGCGGGGGCATTGGTTAATCCAAAATGTCGTCGGATTGATGACAAGTATGCCATGAGGGGCTCCTCGAGGCGTGTGGAAGATAGGGGTGTGAGACGTACGGTATTCCGAGACGGTGAGCACACAAGTTTACCCAGGTTCGAATCCGCCGACTTTGGACGGATCCTACTCCTGCTAGCAATCCAATAATACGGCAGAGCCGAAATATGGGTTACAAGGGTTTTGCCTGTGCGAGCTGAGATTGTAGACTATTGAGGTGTGCCCTAAAGGCTCTCCCTAGGACGGGTTATATAGATATCCAGCCTAGGGTTTACAGGAGAGATCTATCCGGCTACGACTAAGAGTCGGTTATAGAGTACATCTTGAACTACAAGTAACACTATGGGCCTATGTCGGTAAGTCTTATGGGCCTTCCCGTAGCCGGACTGGACTCCGTCTCTTCTCCCTGACTGGGCCGCCCGTGAAGCAAAGCTCTAAACCGAAGTGGGCCACCCTGGTCAGTGAGGTACAGTGAGGATACCCAAAAAGTATATCCCCAACAGCAGCCCCCAGAGGCCTCCAAGATCCAAAGTTGGATTCACCATCATCTAGCTTGATCTTTGGCTTGCAGAATCTTGAAGGGTTCCTGAAACTTCAAAAGAAAAGATACGATCTAGATCTCAAAAAATGAGTCGGACCTATAAATACGTTATTCGTGTTTCTAGATCGAAATTCAAACTAAGCCGGAACTTGGTCTCTGACGTAACCTGACAATAGTCATGGTCAAGTCACGTCAATGACACACATTTCTTGTCAGCACGACCGTTGGCAGGTCCGCATTTCGTGGAGCCGAGGCACCGTTTCAATGCCTGCATGGAGATCGACACGGCGTAATCATCGCATGTGGGTTTCACAGTCTTTTCCATGACGCATGACACGTTTATTGTAGCGTTTACATGAATCTTGACGCGGACGGTGGATATAAGCGGTAAAGATCCTACTCCTCATCTCTCCTTACCAACACTTTGTGTCATTTCCTTCTCCCTTACACCTCCTACAAACTTAGAGCTCCTCTGCTCCCCAAAAAATCTCTAGCGCTGCCCATCCAAGGTCATTGGCGCACCAGAAAAATGGCTTCTGCATCATCCTCCGGCACGACGGTGACAGCAATGATGGCGGCGGCGGCCGAGAAGGAGAGCAACCGCAGGGTTTGGATCCCATGCGTCCTCGATGATCCCAAGCTCGGTGTCATTGAAGAAGAAGGGCTCCTCCACGCCGGCGACTGGCGGAGCGGCTTCGGCGAAACCATCCCCAACCCTCGCGACAACGAACGAGTGCACTTCTGCACTCATCTTGATAGAGGTCTAAGCTTCCCTCCCTCAGATTTCTTTTCCGAGGTTATAGGTCATTGCGGAGTTCGTCTCCATCATCTCCCCCGAACTCCATCTTAAAGATGAGTGCGTATGCCTCTTTGTGCGAGGGGTATCTCGGTATTAGGCTGTGCCTCACTCTCTTCCGGTACTACTTTAATGTCCGGAGTAATTCCATTACTGCCGGTAATCCTTATATTACCAGTACCATTAGTATTTTGGTTAGGAGAGAGCGCGTCTATCCTCGGATTATGGCTAGTGAGTCGGTCAAACAATGGTCGTCCACTTTTTTCTATCACAAGGATATTCCTGCTCCCGGTGAAGATCATGCTTTGCCGGGTTTCGTCGACGGAGCCGCCATGCCCCAAGAGTCCTGGGACGAGCTCACTCTGGCTCTTAGTGACGATCTGCTCCTCGCCAAGAGGCAGATCGAGTATCAGATGAAACACAAGGGCCTGAGAGGGTCCGACTTAGTTCAATGTTGAGTGGTACGCCGGATCCAACCTCTTCAACATCATGGAGATCGACTGATGCATTCCATCACGTCGTCGAAGAAGGATTCCCTCCGCATCAGCCCCAAAACCTACGAGCCAAAAGGTTATGTAAGTCAAATCAAATGGCTGATAAGGGAGCGGATTGAGAGGAAGATTCCGGAGCTGTCCCTGGACATGCATACAACATAAAATCCTATTGTGCCGGTAAGCTTCAGCAATAACTCTTTTTATGTGCTCATCTTTATGTTATTTCGCAAAACTGAGATACTTCTTGTTTTCAGCTTGCTGACCTCCCCGAGTCGGAGTTCGCTCCTATCGAGGGATATCCTCCTGAGTTTTCTCAGGATGAGGGTGAATTGGTACCACTGTCGGACGTAGTTCCTCGGAAGCACAAAGCTCCGACAGTGGCCATCGGCACAAAAGAAGTGCCCATTGTGAAGAGGTAATCTTTCCTCACAAGGTCTTTGTATTTTGCTCGTAATTCCTTCCGAGATGTAATGTTCTTTGTTCTATTACCTTCTCAGAGCTAAACAGCTCACCAAGGGCAAAGGGGAAGGGGTTATCTCGAAGCCTCTACGTCGGTCGAAGCTCAACTTGATTTCTCCTGCCGTGGCTCCTCCGACTCCTGCCCCTCAGCCTTCTACGGTGCTGGAGATTACTCCATCTCTGATCATTGCAGAAGATCCGGTTCAAATAGCAGAGCTAGTGATCCTTGGATCACAGACTGACGTCACCATGGGTGACTCAAGTGTTAATAAGGGTGAACCCTCTTCGGGTAATGATCCCTCGGTAGAGACCTTCGTCGACAATCTCCTGGACAATCCAGGACTTGCCAAACTTGGATTATCTCGGAAGTCTGTGGAGGAGATTCAATGGCTAGCCCGACAATGCCTAGAAATCTGGACTATCTCTGCCGAAGAAGAAGTGCAAGAAGCAGAGGATATCAAGCACTCTGATCTTCTTGAACAAGTTCGTCTTCGCAACGAGAAGCTGAGGATCGACAAACTTCCAACTGCGCAAGTGATCCCCCTAACCTTCACTGAAAAGGTTGCCACTAAAGTGAATGCGAGTTTAGACAAACTCATTCGCGAACAATATGTAAGTCGGAATTCTAACTTCCATTTTTCCTTATTTCATATCATATCCTCTAGCCCCCAAGCATGAAGCTGGAAAGTCATATCCGGTTTTATGCGTCCTTAGGATGCCAAAGAAAGAACTAGTGTAGCCCCAAGGCTCGTGCTGATATTAGTAAAAATATTAGCCCGAGTCTTTAGTAGACTTCTGACTCTGGGTATTCTGACTTACAGAAAGTATATTCCAATAACCAGGATTTGTTGAAGAATGTTTGCAACAAGCAGAAAGAAATCAGAGCTCTCCGGCTTGAAAATGCACAATTGAAAGTTTCAAGGGATGAGGCCGAAGGTAAACATTTCGAAACTCAAACCTTGTCCTGTATTTCATAGCCGAATTTTTGTTAAACTGTTGTTCCTTTGACTACAACACTGGTAAAGCAGTCATGTGCTATGATTGAAGAGGCCGAGAATCTTAAAACCCTAGTGGTGGAAACAAGGAACTTCGCCAAGAGCTGGATAAGCTTAAGGTGGATCATGAGAAGAGCATTGCTCAAATTCTCGAATCCACCTCCATGGCCACCGATGAGCGTGATCGTAAGATTACGCTTCAAGATAAGAAAATCTCAGATCTCAGCAATGATTTGTTCAGAGAAAGGGACACTACCGAGGCACTCCGGGCTGAACTCTAGAGTCTTCGGGAAGAGAAGGCCAAAGTCGACGATGTCATCTTTGGTATGTTTCCCTCATTCTGAATTATCTACATCTTCCGACTCTTTGGAGTCCGGGTTTACTTGACTTACCCTATGCATTATATGCGCAGGTCCTCTGAACTTAATGGACTCAGCCTCTGCCGAATCTCGCACCAACCGGCTTACCCAAGTCGGTGATTTGCTGCATGACATCCGCCTATCCCTTGAAGATATTGGCGAAGTTCTCAAGGTACCGGATATGCATAGCATGTCCGGTTTTGAGGTGCGAGATAAGGCAAAGGATATGCCGCAGCTTGTTCAGGACTGGAACATGTCCTACACACGAACCGCAGTGCAAAACACTCTCACCATGGTTATGAGCCACCATGGAAACATGGAAATCTGGCAAGTAACCAGAGGGTACTGCAAGGTGGACGAAGATGGACAGGAGCAAGACATCAAGGCTATCATGGACTCCTGTGTCGGATATGGGTGCCACGTAGTTGAATTGACTAGCTACGACACTCCCTTCTTCACCCGCGTGGACACGCTGCCTCTGCCTTCCGAAGAAACAGCTGAAGTTTCCGATGATGATCAAACCATATCGGATTTGAACATCTCGGAACGTTATCAAAACGAGGCTGATGTATCTAGCAAGCCGGCAGCTCGGACCTATCCCCCTGCATCATAGAGTATCAGAAAGAACAATGTGTTATTCTGAAAACAATTTGGGTCTATAAATAAGTAGTATAATACTTTTGCTAGTGCTAAGCTTTATTTTATCTATTCAGCACTTTTGGCTTTAACATTATGTGCCTAAAATGTTTGCATAAGCACTTGTATTTTTTGTCTGTACTTTTCGTTTATCTGGCTTTCCGCCTCGCCCCTTTGGTGAGCCGGCCAACTTTTAGCATGGAAACTTTGCCGAGCAACGGAGCTCAATTGCTAAACCAGTTTAAACTCAGAAACAAAGCCGGCTTCTAGTACCAACAATTCACTACTTGGAAAATACCCGCATCTAGCAATCAGACAAATAACCAAAGAATAGACTAGAAAATTTAGATTTAAACCCGAAGGTAGCAATTTTTAGAATCAGAAATCTAAACCAGAACAAACATGAGCATAAAGTACTTTCAAGTATTCTGGAATTTTCGACTGTGACATGATCATTCGGAAATAAGATGGTAAAAACTTCTCAGAAAGATTTTGAGGCAACCAACACTTTATTTCTCATTGAACATGTACACATATATGATTACAAAGAAAAATAAACTAAGAATAAAAGGGACGTAGCTGAGCAATATTCCATGGTCTGTCTAACTCATCCGGGTTTGTACTGCCTCCAACTCTCTTTCTCTTCTTAGTAGCAGGTCTTTCTTTGACTAGCCGCATATCAGTTAGGTAGTATGAACCATTCTGCAATACTCGACTAACTAAAAATGACCCTTCCTATATTGGGGAAAGTTTGTGCTTTCTTTACTACACAGGCCAGAGAAACAAATCACCCTTATTGAAAGACCGGTTTCTGACTCTCTGGCTATGATACTTGTGTAACTTCTGCTGATAGGCTATTGATCTCATCTCAGCAATGACGCGAACTTCTTCGACTAAGTCGAGATCATTTTGTCGAGAAATTTTTGTATCCTCTTCAATATACGCGGCCACTATAGGAGAAGTGTGAATCAAATCACTAGGAAGAACTGCCTCTGCGCCATAGACCAAGAAGAAAGGTGTGTATCCGGTTGACCTATTTAGAGTTGTTCGCAAACTCCATATTACAGAAGGTAATTCCTCTGCCCAAGCCCTTGCAGGACGTCGTAGTGGTGCTTCGAGTCTTGGTTTTAGGCCTTTTAGGATTAAACCATTTGCTCTTTCGACTTGTCCATTAGCTTGTGGATGTGCGACTGACGCAATGTCAAGCCGGATATTTTGTTCATTACAGAATTCAACAAGTTCTCCCATAGAGAAGTTACTCCCGCTTTCGTGATAATGCTATGCAGATAACCGTATTGGATTATGACATCCTCGACAAATCTTCTGGCTGTTGCTCCATCACAACTAGTGACGGGTTTAGCCTCAATCCTTGGTGAATTTATCCACCATCAATAAGAGGTGAGTAAATCCACCTGGAGCCCATTTAAATGGTCCTACCATATCAAGCCCCCAGATCGCGAAAGGCCATGTAACAGGTATTGTTCACAACTGATCAGCCGGAACGTGAGCTTGTTTGGCGTACTTTTGGCAGCCCTTGCACGTCTTGACCAGCCGTTTGGCATCTGCCTTGGCTGTAAGCCAGAAAAAACCGTGTCAGAAAGCTTTTGCCACTAGAGATTTGGCTGTAGCATGGTTACCACACTCGCCTTCGTGGATCTCTCATAAGATTTTCACTCCTTCCGGAGATACACAGCGCTGAAAGACCCCAGATGCACTCCGCTTATAGATCTCACCACTAATTATAGTATAGGCTTTTGCTCGTCGGACGATTTGTCGGCTCAGAACTTCGTCTTCGGGTAGTTTTCCATCTACCAAGAAATCAAGGTAGGGTTGAGTCTAGCTGGGAATCATAGCCATAACTGCTACTAAAGGTGAGTCGGATTTGGTTGGATATTCCTCATCCACTCCCTTTATAGAGGGAACCTTGAGGTGCTCTAAAAAAGCGCCATTCGGGACCTTTTTCCGGGCAGAGCCTATTCGAGATAGTGCATCTGCTTCCTCATTTTCTGTTCGAGGGATGTGTTGAACTTCATACCCTTCAAACGATTTAGATAGTTCATCCACAACAGCCCTATATGCCGCCATGTGCTTGTTTGCCTTACAGATATCCGACACTTGTTGGGCAACAAGATCCGAATCTCCATGACACATTAAACGTCGGATGCCGATATCCTTAGCAATCCGGATTCCATGCAGTAACGCTTCATACCCGACAATGTTATTTGTCACCGTGAAGTGTATCTACAATACATAGAAAAGTTTATCTCCTTGGGGTGATTTGAGCACCACACCAGTCCCCGAGCCCCCGAGCGCTTTAGACCCATCTAAATGCAAGGTCCAGTATTCTGACTCTGGCAAGGTCATATTCTCCGTTGTCTTTGTCCAATCAGCGACAAAGTCAGTGAGGAATTGGGATTTGATTGCTGTACGAGGTTTGTACTCAATGTCGAAAGCTGAAAGCTCTATGCCCCATTTGGCGACGCATCATGTGGCGTCACTATTGTTGATTATATCTCTCATGGGAGATGTGCTCACCACAGTAATTTGATGTTCCTAAAAATAATGTCGTAACTTACGAGATGCTAAGAACACACCGTAAGCCAGCATTTGATAGTGCGGATACCGATGTTTTGATTCAGTTAAGACCTCACTGAGATAGTAAGTCGGACGCTGCACCAGGTGTTCTTGATTTTCCTCTGGTCTTTCCACCACCATGACGATACTGAGGACCTTGTTTGTCACACCGAGATAGAGCAACATCGGTTCCTGTGGTTCCGGTGCTGCGAGGATGGGAGCAGATGAGAGTACTGCTTTCAGGTCTTGTAGCGCAGCTTCAGCTTCGTAGGTCCAAACAAATTTCTTGGTCTTCTTCAGCAGCTTGTATAGTGGTGCGGCTCTTTCACCAAGTCGGCTTACAAACCGACTGACTGTGGCAATGCAACAAGTTAGTCTTTGAACGTCCTTCAGGCGAGTCGGCCTGGAATATTGAGTATAGCCTTGATTTTGTCTCGGTTTACCTCTATGCCTCTTTGAGACACGATAAAACCTAACAATTTTCTGGCTAGGATTCCAAAGAAGCATTTCTTCGGGTTAAGCATTATGTTGTATTTTCATAGATTGGTGAGCGTTTCCTCCAAGTCGGAAATTAAGGTTTCCTTCTTTTTAGACATCACCGTAATATCTTCCACATATGCATGTACATTGCGCCGATTTGATCGTGGAGGCAATGCTGCATAGTGCATTGGTACGTAGCTCCTGCGTTCTTCAGCCCAAAGGGCATCGTAACAAAATAGAAGGTTTCGAAGGGGGTTATGAATGAAGTTTTGACTTTGTCAGATTCCTTCATCCGGATTTGGTGATAACCATAATATGCGTCGAGAAAACATAGGAGTTCCGAGCCTGCCGTAGAATCGATAACTTGATCAATCCTAGGCAGAGCGAACGGATCTTTGGGACAAGCCTTGTTCAAGGTAGTATAATCAACACACATCCTTAAATCAGTGGTGTCCTTTTTTCGGACCATTATAGGATTGGCCTACCACTCAGTGTGGATGACATCTTCTATGAATCCGACTAACTCGAACCGGGCTAGTTCCTTAGCTATTGTCTTACGCTTTTCATCGCCAAGACGTTGTAGGGACTGTTTGATGGGTTTAGCGTTCGGTGTACATATAAAGAGTGCTTGACAAGTTCCCTAGGTACTCCGGTCATGTCAGATGGCTGCCATGCGAAGATATCTTGATTTTCTTGGAGGAACTTGACGATCACGCTTTCCTATGCGCTATCTCGGCCTACGCCTATCTGGGTCACCTTGGAGGGGTCATCATCCTTCAACGGCGTCTTCTTCGTCTGTTCTGATGCCTTGAACTCTGGATTCGGCTTTTTCACCTCCTTTTTTGTCGCGGGCATCTCGAACGGATCTATGGTCTTCTTAATCTCCTGGTACTCCTGGGCGTGCAGCACGGCTTCAGCAAAGGCGGCATTTCCGTCCTTGCACTCTTGTGGCTTCTTCGGGTCTCCCCTGATGGTGATCATGCCGTTGGGACCTGGAATTTTCATCATATTGTAAATGTAACACGGACGAGCCATAAAAGCCGAGAAAATCGTACGTCTGAATATAGCGTGGTACGCGCTCTTGAACGGGACCACTTCGAAGGAGAGTGCTTCTGTCCGGTAGTTCTTTGGAGTTCCGAAGGTCACATCCAAAGTGATTTCTCCAGGGAATTTGCTTGTCTTCCTAGGACAACTCCGTGAAAGATCACAGAGCTGCAATTCACCTGGGTCTTCGAGATCTCCATCTGGCGTAGCATATTGACATACAGGATGTTAATGCTGCTGCCGCCATCCATGAGAGTCTTGGAGAAACCGTAGTCGTTAATAAGTGGATTGACGACTAAGGCATATTTTCCTCGCTTGTGAAACTTAGGTGGATGATCAGCACGGTCAAAGGTAATTGCCACTTCCGACCAATCCAGGAACTGAGGGACAGCCGGAACTGTTGCGTTGAGCTCATGTAGAACTGCTTTCTTGACCTTAGCTGGTTGAGATCGAAGGAAGGTGACGTAAGTGTCTTTCTTTGTTGGGAAGTTCTTCTTGCCTTCCGGCTTGGGATTTGAAGCATCGGCTTCCTCCATGTCGGAATCATCCTTGGTCTCTTTATCTTTTTCGGGATTATTCTTTCCCTTCTTCCGCTTAGCCCTATAAACAGCGGTATCGTCTTTCTTGATGTCGTCATTGAAATGACACTCGGCGTTTGTGTGGGACGAGCCCCCATTGGCGTCTAAGTGATGCACACATGGGTTATTGGCAATGTCGGCCCAAGAGTAGGTTTTGCTAGGTTGCTGGTCTCCCCTACCTTGGACGCTCGATGTCCCACGACCACGTCCACGGCCACCACCGCGCCCTCCTCGTCCTCCAGACCCGAAAGTAGTAGTGACCACTGCTGTTTCCGTGTTGGGATTTTCTTCCGAGGTGTTCTTGCGCTTCTGAGCTTGCTGCTTTGGTTGTTTTGCTGACTATGGCATAGCTAGGGCGTTAAGCAATCCCTCTACATCGTCGTCAGCATCTGCATACTTGCTCGCTATGTCTATCATCTCTCCCAAATCAGTGACCTTGTCACGCTTCAAGTGATGACGTAGTAAACCAATTGGGAGTCCTGCAATGAAAGCTTCGATCGTAGTTTGGTCATTTACTCGTTCACATGAGCTCTTGGTTTTGATCCATCGTCCGAGATAATCCCGGAAAGTTTCTACGACTTTCTGGGTACAACGCTGTAGGTCTCCTACCGTATAGGGTCTCCGATACGTGCCTTCGAAATTCCAAAAGAACGCACTCTGCATATCATACCAGTTGTGGATGGTGTTCTCCAGAAGTTCATTGAGCCATGATCGTGCCATATTCCGCAGCATGAGTTGGAGATAT
This sequence comes from Avena eriantha, assembly GCA_910589775.1. Classification (NCBI taxonomy): domain Eukaryota; kingdom Viridiplantae; phylum Streptophyta; class Magnoliopsida; order Poales; family Poaceae; genus Avena; species Avena eriantha. The sequence goes on from OU342743.1 coordinate 547,068,653, forward strand.
CGGGTCGCGACCAGGCTGTTTCCGCCTTTGGCGATACAACAAGCTTGGAAAAAATCCTAGAGCCAAGTGTCTAGCCGAGCCATACCGTCGTAGGCTTGAATATGCCTTGAGATAGCAAATCCTTCCGGGAATTTTGTTGCTCTTATGCATGGTCCGAAGCATTTTTGGCCCACGTATATATCATTGTTTTCTTAGCGTCGCACCTCTATGTTGGGTTTGATCATGTGCCTTGCGTCACTTTGGGACAAAGATTACCCTAATTGACGGCTATGGCTACGGTGCCTTGGAGCCGGACTTCGGCTTCTTCCACCACCTCCTCCGCCACGACGCCCTCCTTGGCCTCCTTGGGAGCCATTGTGATGGCTTCTTGGTGGAGAGGGTGGAGCATCTCGATTGTTTCCGGCTAATTGCCGGCCTCTGTCCGGAGCGTCATTATTCTGGTTCCGGGGAGGGTCTTCGTTACGATGAGCCCCCTGCCGGCTTGACTCAGCACGGTGTCCGTCGTTCCTTCGTCCATCGTTCCCATTATGGTGGGGCTCATCCGAACGGCTTATATGTCTAGGAGGTGGCATTCTTTGACGGTCCTCCTCCCGTCGTTTCTCTCTATCTTCTTCCCTGCGATCGTTTGACCCTCACTAGGGAGGATTCTTCGGATACAGTGCAGCAATTGCCTCTTGCTCCGCGGCTGGAGTAACATTGCGCCAGTCACGTGCAACTTTGCGATGCTGTCCTGATGATCCGGTTCTTGAGTAGTTGTCTTCCCGACGGTCGGAACGGTGATGCTGTTCCGAAGCACGTTGAGGTCTTACATCATTCCAGGCCGGATCCGTGCAACAATGGTCGGATTGGGAGACCAGTTTTCCGCTTCCGGACTAGGCGGCCTTTTGTTGCTCTAGACCCTTGGTGAGTGATACATTGCAAATGTATCTATAATTTTTGATGTTCCATGCTTGGTTTTATCTACTTTCTTATGTTTTGTTCCAACTTTGGAGTACTTTTTATAGACTTTCTTGGACTAACCTATTAACAAGATGCCACAGTGCCAGTTGCCTGTTTTTTGCTGTTTTTGGTTCAGGAAAGTCAGAAAATCAATATTCTCGGAATTGGACCAGACAAAAGCCAAAGTCGATATTTTACCGGAAGACTCATGGAGTCAGAAGACGAGACGGAGAGGGGCCAGGGGCTGGCCACACCACCTGGTGGCGCGGGCCAGGCCAGGCCGCGCTAGGGGGTGGTGTGGGCCCCTCCGGCACCCCCTCGGTCTCCCCTCTCGCCTATAAGAGCCTCCCATTGCAAAAACCCTGAATAGTCAATCATCCAGCCATGAAAAGTTCCGCAGCGCCACCGCCACCGAAGGGGAGATTCGGGGGACAGAAAGTCTCTGTTCCGGCACCCTGCCAGGACGGGGAAGTGCCCCCAGAGCCATCTCCATCACCATTGCTAATTCCCATGATGAGGAGGGAGTAGTTCTTCCTCGAGGCTAAGGGTTCTACCGGTAGCTATGTGTTCATCCCTCTCTCTATGCATGATCTTATTGAGATCAAGAGCTTGTAATCTATAGATATATTCTGCTACTCAAGTGCTTTAATGAATCTTTGCTCTCCCCATGTGTGTAAAAGTGATAGCGTGCTCACCATGGTGGCACTTAGGCTAGAGATTAAAAATACTTGTTATGAGTTATATTTGGAGTTGGCTTTCTCTATGAAATTGTGGTGTTTGTTGGAATCATCTAGTGCTCAAGGTGACAGTGTGGGGTTTTCTAGATGGGAAAGACTTACTTTGAGGTGTGCTGTTATAGCCCTACCATCGATTAGAGTGTTCAACCGGAGAGTAGTTAAGAGTAGTATCATAAAGAGAATATATTTATATGAGAGTGTTCACTAGTGAAAGTATGATCCCTAGGCCTTGTTTCTAATCATTGAAACACCGTTTGCTATTAGATCTATTACATGTTTGCTTGCTTCTATCTTTATTTCAGTTTTACTTTAGTCTTTTCCACACCATCAAGCTATCTTCTATCATCGTTACCACTTATAATTATCTATACCACTTGTATTTCACTATCTCTTCGCCGAACTAGTGCACCTATACACCTGACAAGTGTATTGGGTGTATTGGGGACACAAGAGACTTCTTGTATCTTGATTGTAGGGTTTCTTGAGAGGGAATACCTTTAACCACTTCCTCCCTGAGTTCGATAAACCTTGGGTGATCCACTTAAGGGAAAACTTGCTGTTGTTCTACAAACCTCTGCACTTGGAGGCCCAACAACTGTCTACAAGAATAGAAGTGCGTAGACATCAAGCTATTTTCTGGCGCTGTTGCCGGGGAGGTAAGGTAAAAGGTATTCACACAGGAGGATTAAAGAAGAAGAACCTCCCATGGCAAACGCCTATTTTCTGGTGCCGTTGCCGGGGAGGTAAGGTAAAAGGTACTCACATCCTCCGGTGTGAGTGCTCGAAGTTATTTCCTTTAGATTCTGCAATTTTGTCTTTTTGTTTCTTGCTTTCACTAGTTAGTCTTAATGGAAAACAACAACAAAATTAGAGAGCTTTATAGTATTTATCTTGAGTTAGGACATGAAGTGTTTGAAGAGAAAATTAAAAAACCTATGGAACTTAATTTGCATGCTAATAGCAATGTTGTTAGTATGAATTCTTTGGACACTATTGTTGCTAGTGCTATGGAAAAGTCTAAGCTTGGGGAAGCTAGTTTTTATGAAAATGATCTTTTTAGTTCCGCGGCTTTGGAAGATAGCTATTCTATTGCTTATGATGATACCAAACCTCCAATATATGATGATTACAATGATGAATATGATATTTTCAGTCCACCTACTATTGAGGAGGAAATTAATTATGACTACAATATGCCTCCTATATTTGATGATTATGGTGATGAGAATAATAATGATAGCTATTTTGTTGAATTTGCTCCCACTATAATTAATAAGAATGACTATTCTTATAGGGAGAGTAATAATTGTTTTATGCATGTGGCTCATGATAAGAATGTTTTATGTGAGAGTTATATTGTTAATTTTATTCATGTTGCTAGTGAAAGTTATTTTGAGAGAGGTAAACATGGGCTTATGTATCTCAACATTATTAAGTTTCCTCTCTTTATGTTGAAAGTCTTGAAGTTGCACTTGTTTTGCTTTACTATGCTTGTTGTTTTGTGCTTTCATGACTTGTTTCTTTACAAGATTCCTATGCATAGGAAGTGGGTTAGACTTAAATGTGCTTTGAATTTGCTTCTTGATGCTCTCTTTTACTTCAATTCGTATTTCTTATGCAAACATCTTCTCAAACTATCATGCCTAACTTAAAGGCGTTAAAGAAAAGTACTTATTGGGAGATAACCCAAAAGTTTTAGATGAGTCTTGGAAGTTATTACTTCAGTAATAACCGCTCCTTATCCTTTTTATTTGCTTTTTGGGCCAAGAGTAACCTCTAATGAGAGAGAAGTAATGATTGGGAAAGTTGTTGTCCCGAAACAGATTTCTGCGCTTCACTGTAAAAATTCGTGTAAAATCCCTGTACGTCTTTTTGAGGCGTGAATTTTTGTGCTTCTGACCCAGGTTGTTATCTAACTTTTGTTACATCAATATTTTTTTTATTTGAGCAATAGAAGGTGTTCGAAAAAATTCATCTTTACCTGCTGGTCTGTTTTGACAGATTCCTGCCATTTTCTGCATTTGCTTCTTGTTGGTTGCTTTTTGAGTTCTTTTGGGGAATTGAGCTTTTTGAGGGAAGTGCTACAGTAGCTTGTGTTTTAATGGAATTTTTATTGGTGTTAGAACTGAACCTAAAGACTTATTATCTTGAGTGCACTAATGTTGCTAATAAAGATTGTGTGAAGTTTTGTATGAAGGAAAAATTTCAGGTGTATGGAAGGAACGGGTAATGAGATGAAGGATGGACTAAATCTCAAGATTGGGGATGCCACGCATGTCACCCCAAGAAATATCCAAGAAGTACAAGCGTCAAAGCTTGGGGATGCCCAAGGCATCCCCTTCTTCATCAATAAAAATCCCAGGTTTCTTCCAAACATTTTATTTTTATTGTTTCATGCACAGTTGTGTTGTTCTTGGAGCATCTTCGTTTTTCGTTTTTGGTTTTTCGTTTTCTTGGTTTGCTTAGTTTGCTGAATAAATTGGTTGGACCCCCTCTTTCATACATTGGTTTTAAAATAGTTTGGCTTGGTTTGGAAAAGAGTAGCAAAGTTCATGCTTAAGTGGTAAAGTGAGCTTGTTTTTGACTGTGGCCTATGCTTTGTCATGCCATGCTCGATATTGTTTTGGCTTTATGCTTAGTATTCTTTTCTGTATCATGACTTGTTATAAAAAATTGATATTGCTTAATGTGCCTTGGAAGGATTATGCGGTGTTTTAGCATATTAAAGCATAGTATTGTGGTATTCTCCTTTGATGCTTTATTTGGGTTGACTTGGCGCATGCTCACACCATGTTATGACTATCTCAAGTCACCATAAGCCTTTATGATCCTTTAGTTTTCAACTTGTAGTATCACTTTATGCTTTGATCAATGATGTTTTGTCACTCTGCATGATTATGGCCATTATTGCTCTCTTAGTTTGTCGCTCCCAGTCTTTTGCTAGCCTCCACAACCAAGTATGAGTTCCACTCATGCATCCAACTCCCTAAACCAAGTTATTCCAAAGAGTCCACCATACCTACCTACTAGCTTATGCTATTCCAAGTATATTCATGTTTTTGTTTACCTTCCAAATTAAACTTGTTATGAGAAAACTAGTAATTAAAGCTCTCAAGAACTTGATGGCACACTTTACTTTTCTTGTCCTTAATAAACTTGAACCACTATGACGTCTATGTTGTATATGCTTACACTTATTTGTTGGGGATTAGCAGAACCATGTTGTCATGGGGAACGCTTTCAACATTGCACTGGTACTTTGTACCTAGTTGATATCATGCTCTTTTGTCTATGGATGTCGTCGGTGTGAAATGAAAGGGGAGCTTGTAAGTCCATGGAGTTATGTATATGTGTTAGAGAAACACCTAGGCCGCTGGTCTAATCCATGCTAACATGGTGGAAACCTGCAGCGTAACCATAATGAGTTGTCTATGAAGCATTCTTCTTATAAAAAGGAGTCATATATTGAGAAAAAAAGAGAAAAGAGAAAAAAAAGAGATTATGAAAAGAGGAAAGAGAGAAAAAGCACCATATTCCCATGGTAAATAAGAAGATTGATGAGATGCTCGTTGTCTGTTTGCCTTGTCATTTTGATATGGGGATTCTTCCGTATCATCGGGCAAGGGGTACCCCGTTGGCAGTTCTCTATGATACACATGTACTTACGATGACAAGAACTTACCGGTGACTAAACTTGAGTAGCATGAGGAGCGGCCCTCATATTCAAGGGACATGAGATTTCTAACTTATACTTCGTCAAGCATATACACCATAGTTTGTTCACTTTAACCTTAATCACTTCAAGATGCTTATGATAGGGGCAATGAGAGCTGAAAGCTATAAGTACCATAATTTTTGGAAGCTCTTTATGAAACTTGAATCTCTGCTTCCTTCTATGAAGGCCTTTCTTCCACTATATATATTGAGTCTCCACCTTCTATCTTTATGCACTTACTTTGAGAGCATAGTGTCCATTCTTAGTTCAATGTGCATTGTCCCAAGACTAGTTGATTGATGCATAACTTGATATTGCTTGTTTTAAACTATTTGTATCTAGTCACTCTTATGAACTTTGAAGGTGTCCTATACATTTATATTTGCTACTCTATGAGGGACAAGCTGAATACTATTATGCTATGTTTCTTTATGTGAAACAAACAAACGTCTTGCAAAGCATTGTTATTCATGAATCTTTTGTTTTGTGCCTTTTCATGTTGCATCATAGTTTCTTTGTCTTATTGCTAGAACTTTGTCTTTCATGTTATGATTGAAGTACTATGATCCCAGCCTTGAATGTTTTACAAATACTTTGATCAAGTTTACGATGGTGCATGTCACCTCAAAAATCATTCTTTCTTTTTATCACTTACCTACTCGAGGACGAGCAGGAGTTGAGCTTGGGGATGATGATACATTGCAAATGTATCTATAATTTTTGATGTTCCATGCTTGGTTTTATCTACTTTCTTATGTTTTGTTCCAACTTTGGAGTACTTTTCATAGTTTTTCTTGGACTAACCTATTAACAAGATGCCACAGTGCCAGTTGCCTTTTTTCTGTTTTTGGTTCCAGGAAAGTCAGAAAATCAATATTCTCGGAATTGGACCGGACAAAAGCCAAAGTCAATATTTTACCGGAAGACTCATGGAGCCAAAAGAGGAGACGGAGAGGGGCTAGGGCTGGTTGAGAGGGAATACGTTTGACCACTTCCTCCCTGAGTTCGATAAACCTTGGGCGATCCACTTAAGGGAAAACTTGCTGGTGTTCTACAAACCTCTGCACTTGGAGGCCCAACAACTGTCTACAAGAATAGAAGTGCATAGACATCAGTGAGTAGCTTAATGATCAATCGAACCTGTTCTGGGCCTGGATTACTTGCTAGGATTTCTCGAGCAGCGGCGGTGTTTTGCAATGGTGTTGGATATACCCAATCTCCCTTGCTTTCGAGTCGAGGCATCCCATGGTCTTCTCCAAAGAGGACTTTGTGAACTTCCGGGAATTGGTCGTCATGAGTGTGATGTTTCCGGTTCTTCTGATGCTACTGAGATATGTACTTCTCCGCAGTTGCCATGTGTTTCTTTTCTTCCTCAAATTTTTTGGCCTCATCAAGGAGTACTTGGCGACGCGCTTCTAGGGCCTGGGCCCTTTCATCCAGCTCTTCCGCAATAAGTTCTGCAGCTGTAGGGATAGGTGTGGTTAATGCAGCATCGATGAGTTTACGTGCACCTTCGGTGATCACGTGTCCATCCACCAACTCTTCTTTGGGCTCTTCTGGGATAAGTGCTCCATCCGAGCCTTCCTCGTATTCCTCGGAAATCACCTCCTCTGTTGGAAGTTCTTTTGTCGGGGTCTTGTTCTTCTTATTCTTCTTATTTGCCTTCTTGGCAGCACCGGTAGCAAAGACGGCTTTGGGTCCGTTTCCCGGAGTCAAGCTCTGATCGGTACTTTCGGACATCTAGAGCTCGGGATTATCTCCGATATCCATGTCATCCTGTGCTTTGGGAGAGTTTTCCGCGGATCCTTCCTCCATGGCTTCTCCTTCTTCTACAGCTTTGGAGTTATACTCCTCTTCATACTCCGCGGAGAACTTTCGGAAATCCGCCGACTTCATCGAGTCATCCGAGGATGCGGGTAAGTCAGTGTTTGTTTCGACTGTCTCCAGCACTGAGTCAGTGTTGTCTCCAGCATCGGCAGAGCCGGATCCAGATCCAACGTATCCGATGAAGTGCGATGTGTGGGTCTTGAGGTAGTTGCGGCTTTCCTCGTGGGCTTCCTCGAAGATCTTGATGGTTTCGAGAACCTCATCCACGCTTGCGTCTTGCATCATCATGTGCCTCAACGTGTGCCTCAGGAATGGTTGATCTATTCCAGCGTTGGCAGAGCCGAAACCAAGGTTGTTACTATGATCCTCCTGGATTTCGACTTCAGCGGGTGGATCGATCTGGGATTCAGCCTCGCTAGGGATATCCACTCCAGATTCGACTTGAGCTACGAGGTCTGCTTCAGGCCCGAATTTCTCCATTATCTCCGCAACGGGTGCGAGCTGGGTGGGATTAGGGTTTTCTGAGATCCAGAACTCTACCGCCTCCGCGGACAAAGGGGACCCATAAATTTCTTCTGCCTCTATTATCACCGCTGGGGTGGGTGGGATAGGTTCAATGAATCCAATGTACACATCGATCTCGCCGAAAGACATGATGGTGTAGGCAGTCATGGCCCCTCTAGCCGGAATCCAAGTCTCATCGAGAACGATGAGAGGGACGTCACTGGCATAGAGGATGCGACTGACGACGATGGTCTCGCCAATTCCGATTCTTGTTGATTCCGCTCGGAACGCAGATCTGAAGCTCACTTGCCCCACGGTGGGCACCAACTGTCGTCGGATTGATGACAAGTACGCCATGAGGGGGTCCTTGAGGCGTGTGGAAGAGAGGGGTGTGAGACGTACGGTATTCCAGGATGGTGAGCACACAAGTTTACCCAGGTTCAAATCCGTCGGCTTTGGACGGATCCTACTCCTACTAGCAATCCAATAATACGGCAAAGCCGGAATATGGGTTACAAGGGTTTCGCCTATGCGAGTTGAGATTGTAGACTATTGAGGTGTGCCCTAAAGTCTCTCCCTAGGACGGATTATATAGATATCCGGCCTAGGGTTTACTGGAGAGATCCATCCGGCTACGACTAAGAGTCGGTTACAGAGTACATCTTGAACTACAAGTAACACTGTGGGCCTATGTCGGTAAGTCTTCTAGGCCTTCCCATAGCCGGACTGGACTCCGTCTCTTCTCCCTGACTGGGCCGCCCATGAAGCAAAGCTCTAACCCGAAGTGGGCCACCCTGGTCAGTAAGGTATAGTGAGGATACCTGGAAAGTATATCCCCAACACAAAAGACATGACCGTATACTCATACAATCCATATCTGGTGGTAAAGGCAGTCTTTGGAATATCCATTGCACGAATCTTGAGTTGATGATAACTAGTTCTAAGATCAATCTTAGAGAATACTCTGGCACGAGTCAACTGGTCAAACAGATCCTCTATCTTTGGCAGTGGTTTCTTGTTCTTGATGGTGACATCATTTAGCTTCTGGTAATCTGTGCACAAACGGTTACCTCCATCTTTCTTATCCACAAAAGAAACAGGTGACCTCCATGGCGATGCGCTTGGTTGAATCAAACCTTTCTCCAACATGGCATCAAGTTGCTTCTTCAGCTCCACTAATTTAGATGGGTTCATACTATAAGGTCTTTGAGCTATGGGTCTAGTTCTAGGGATTAGTTCCATAATGAACTCGATATCCTGAACTGGGGGCTTACCGGGAAATTCATCTGGTAATACGTCGGGGTATTCATAGACTACTCTGACTTGGTCTATGGTTGGTTGGGCTAGACTCTTGTTACATTTGAACTGATGGGGAAACGTTTTAGATACATGCTCTACTAATACTCCAGAGCTACTGGTCACGGTTATGGATTTCTTGGCACAGTTGATCAATCTTTTATGTTTTGACATCCAATCCATTCCTGGTACTACTTCCAAACCTTTGGTTCTAAGTACTATTAGATTGGCATAAAAATTGATCCCATGGATTCTGATAGGTACAACCTTGCAAATTTTTCTAGCTTTGGTGGTTGAACCAGGTATTTGAACTATCATAACATGCTTCAATTTTGTTGGTTGAATCTTACTAGTGCATGCAAATTCTTCTGTAACAAACGAGTGCGATGCTCCAGAATCAAACAACACTCTTGCAACCACTAAGTTAACAGAAAACATACCCAGCACGACATCGGGCACTTCCTGAGCTTCTTCTGCATTCATGTGGAACAGACAGCTGTTGCGGTTGAGCAAATTCCCTGGGGCAAATCTCCTTCCAGACTGAACACGGCGTTGCTGCTGAGCAGGTGCATTCACATTGGGGGCTGCTGCAAGCTTCTTGGGGCACTCATTGGAGTAGTGACCCTTGACTCCACATTCAAAGCAAGTAATCTGGGACTTGTCTTTGGCTGCAACAGGCACAACATTGCTTCCAGTCCTTGGGGCAGTATTGTTGTTGTTGTTGTTGTTGTTGGACTTTGGCGGTGCACAAATGAAGTTGTTGGAGTTGCCGGGGTTGTTTTTGTGGTTTCCTCCAGGCTTCAGGTTTCCTCTGCTACGATTGGGGTAGCTTGGACGGCACATCAGGGGTCTATTGTTTCTTGGCGCCTATCCTGTAGACTGGTTGGTGCAATACTTCTGGGTATTGTGGTACCTAGTCTGGTGCATCATTCGATGCTTGCGGTTGTCATTGGCTTGGTTGATCTTCCCTTCCATCTGGATGGCAGAGTCTAGAAGCTCTTCTAGATCTCCAAAGCGGATGTTGACTAACATAGTCTGCATCTCATCATGCAATCCATTCAGGAACCTCTCCTTCTTCTTGGCTTCAGTGTTAATCTCATCAGGGGCATATCTAGCTAGGGACAGAAATTTGTCACGGTACTCAACTACCGTCATCCTTCCTTGCTTTAGTTCTCTGAACTCATCTCTCATTCTGGTGACCAAACCTTGCGGCACATGGGTGCAGCTGATCTTGATCTTGAATGCTTCCCAAGTCATCATCTGACCGTCATTCATGGTACGGGTGCTATTCCACCATGCTCTTGCATCTCCTGCCAGATAGTGGGTGGTAAACAGTACTTTCTCATTGGCGACAACTCCTCCAACCTCTAGGTTGTTCTCCATGGTTTGCAGCCAGTCATCGGCATCTAAGGGATCCTCAGACTTATTAAACATAGGTGGGTTGGTATTCTGCAAGTTCTTAAGCTTGGATCCATGGTGATCTTGGTTTCCATGGCCTTGATTATTGTGGGCCATTTGAGCTATTTGTTGAAGAGTGGCTAGGTTGGCTTGGCGTTCAGCTCTACTAGCTTCACGGTTAGAAACTAGCATTTGCAGAATCTGCAAGATCGGGTCCTGTGATGAGCTGCTTCCTTCGGGGTTTCCACGAGTCATCTGAATATTGAGATAGATAACGAGATAAGAGGGAAAATTCTAAGGTTCATGGTTTTGTTTTCAAAAGGTTTAAACTTTGAGTTTGACTCAGGTTTTGCAAACTAACTTCTTCCTCTCATTCATTCATTCAAAGCACACAATAAAACACACACCACAACACAAATAGAAATAGATGGTTTTAAGAACCATTCTGTGAAACTACGATACAGTGGGACCGATACAACTCACTCCTACGGTAGTGATCAAGTGCATCTACTCATCATCAATGAAGTCGGAATCATCATCATCATCAGTGTAGAACTCCATGGCATCATCCTCCAGGTAGTCGTTGTCATCACTAAGGTAAGAGTGAAGATCTCCCTGGATGTCTTCACCTTCCTCCTCCTCCTTTGCTTCAAGCTAGACTTCCTGTTCACGGATGGTCTTCTCGAGAGCGGCCACCTTCTTGCGAATACGATCGATGGTGCGATCCTTCTTCTCGCGCTGACGACGAAGTGATTGGCGCTCCTTGGAGAGAATGGCGAGCGTATGGTCCTTCTTGACAGAAATGGCAAGGTTTTGGTTGGTGTAGGCTCGGGCATTGTCCAACTCCTTCTGCCTATCATACAACATGAAGTCAAGGTTGTCCACCTGGTGCTTCAGCTCTTGGTGTCCTGGAATCTCCAATGACATTCCCATAGAATCACGCCTTGCGAAGTGAGCAAAGCAAGTTCCCTGGATCAAGTTGATGTTTGCCCACACAGACGGGCAAGAGCTTACTGCATGGCCCTGGATAATCCATCTCGCCAGTTGTTCTCTCGCAAGGTGAATTGGATCTTCTCAGAAGTAGGTGCTTCCATCTTGCCTCTGAGATCTGCAACTATCAGCCATTGTATATCTCCTCCTATTGGATTGTTGAGTTGTGCCCTGAAGAATTCCGGGTGCGGGCGCTCAAGATACTCTAACACTGCATCTAGATCCCTCTCAAAGATCAGTTGACCTCCGTTGCCCAGCTGGTAGAACTTTCAATACTAGACTTCCATCTATAAGAATTTAGGATGAGTAAGTTAGTGAGGTGATCAAGTGTGTCAAATTTTATGTAGGAATGTAAGAATTTTTTAGGAACATGATTTTTTTTGAAAGAATCAAGGATAAGAGTGGGAATAGGTTTTCATAAATACTCACTTCTTTGGTTTTGAAACTAAGTTTTTGTTCGGATGTCCATTCTAACTAGGGTCTCCTATGGTTAGGATGGCTCTAATACCAACTTGTCAACATCCGGATTTTTAATCCTAGATGCCTGTTATGCCATACCTCGCAATCCCAGAATTACCATTTTTGCGAGACATAACAGATTGGATATCACAGTACATCATCCATTACAAACCATAATAAGGTCTTACACAAATAAAGGATCCCATGATCAAGTCTTAATACAAATCAAGCAGTAGAAAGAAACATAGTAGGGGCTCCACCTTCAAAGTCACAGGCAATGCTGACGATGGGAGATGATCCTAGTTGTCGTAGACGTCCTGTTGTCCATCATCCTGATAGTCCTCCACATGGTCTAGCCACGGTAATAGCCAGGGACAAAGCCATGAGTACTCTTTAATTACTCGCTGACATGGGTATACCCTACAGGTATTTGAGCTTGGTATATACGGTCTGAATACAGCAGAGGCCCACGGTGTCGCCAAGGCCCAAACGGAGAACTCGAGTAACCTACGGACTCTGGATTGCTTGAAGAACAAGAAGAAGCTAAAGATAGAAAGTTCAAAGGGGAAAACCCTAATTTGTAACCGACTCGACCTACTACCCGAGACTTGGCCTATCTATATAAAGGCTAGGAGGGGCAGCGAGGAGGACACACACAACCCTAGATTCCACAACCCTCGCCAGATTGCATCTGTGCACCATTGTAATCCTCGATTCCTTCAATAATTCCACGAGCAGACAAGCAGGAGTAGGGACCTCTGCAAGGCCTGAACCTGGGTAAATCTTCGAGTCCCATGTGTGCTTGTTGCTAGCTGATAGATGTCTCCAGCGCTCCCTCTTTCTCCAAAACCCAAGTCCATAACAATGGGCATTGATGAGTTAAACCCTCGTCAATTGGCGCCGGCTGTGGGAATTGGGAGTGCTGATGTTGCGGCTTCTTCGGCCCCATCAACTGCGATCTACAACTTCGCAACAGCGGAGATCCGTCAGCTCTTCGGCGCGTTCGACTTCACAGTCCACACGCCGGCCACTCGCCCGGCCTTCGAGTCCGTGGGCGATGGGATCAGCATGGCAGTCGGGAGCTTCCGCTTCCAAGTTGGTCAGATGGGCACGCTTCGCATGCCTGACCAGCCGACGATACCATCGATTACTCTGGCATCGTGGTTTCCCCCGCCGATCGGCACCCTCAACAAGCTCAATGCCTCAACAACAGTCGAGAATACAGACAGCGACAGCTGTCGTGAATCCGATCTAGGCGATCTGGCAACTGAAGATGGAGCCTACGGTTCCGGATCTAAAAGTTGTGGGAGCATCAGCTTCCCCAACCACTCCATGTGCGCCGTCATCAACACAGACGATTTCTCTGCCAATCGTGACAACACGGGCAATGGTGGCCACGGAGCCGACCCACCAAATAGCGGCATACCCAATGGCGGACCACCGCCAAACAACGCCCATGTCAACAACGGAGGAGCAGTCGAACCTCCAACTATAATAAATGAGCAGACTGGCGAATGTGTCGTAATCAGGCTCAACGGACTCGAGTGGGCTCGTCGCCATGCCCTACGGGGCAACCCTCTACCCTTTTGCTCCCCGCAAGAACTGTTGATGGGCTACCATTGGCTCCTGAAGGAGGAATTCAAGCGCCAAGTGCAAACAATCGTGCAACTCGAGGCGCGCAAAGAGACGGCAGATGAGTCGAGTCTTCGACGTGCTGGGCTCTCCTCCCACGAAGGATCCTCCTCAAAGGGCAACGAGCACATCGCAAACAAAAGGCGATCCCGGATGGCCCATTTCACCGAGCAAGAACGCATAGAAGCTGCAAAGGTCCTCGACTTCAACTCTATGACAGTCGACACACGGGGCAATGTGGTCCCAAAGACGCCGCAAGCTGCAGTGACGGCAGCCACCATGTACCTCCTGAACAACCAGCAGCCAGCTGGAGATCCCCGAGCCGCCATGCACCGATCTACGATCGCGGGCTTGGGACTAGTCGAGGCCACCCTCGACAAGGAGCCAACACCGGAGCCGAAGAAAGGCAAGGCTCTAGCAAAACACTATTCCTCGCCCTCCTCCAGCGATGATAGTCACGACCTGTCTCAACGCCACCGCTCATAGAGACACGATCGCGACTACGACGCGCGTGATGACATCACATAGCGCAATCTCGACAAGTCAAGGGCGCGACGTTCCCGATTTACTGACTCGGAAGACGAAGATGTGGAGCTCTGTGGCGCTAGATGCTTCAGCAGGGCCATCAGGAAAAAGCGAATGCCTAAGGGGTTTAAGATCCCATCAGAGAACCCGAAGTTTGACGGTCTGCAGGACCCAAAAATCTGGTTGGAGGACCACATCTCCTCCGTCAGGCTTCACAGCGGAAGTCGAAGCACGGCCATGCAGTGCCTGCAGCTACAGCTGTAGGGCGCCTCCCAAGCATGGCTCAACAACCTCCCACGCGGATCCATTCGCAGTTGGGAAGAGCTGGTTTACAGCTTTGTGCACAACTTCAAAGGCACATACAAAAGGCCCGCGTCAATTGAAGAGCTGAGGTGCTGCCAGCAAAGATCGGGCGAATCGCTACGCTCGTACATCTAGAGGTGGTCCATCATCAAGAACTCCGCAGAAAATATCTCGGAGGACCGCGCAATCGACGCATTCAATGGCAGCGTTCGCCGCATAGAGCTTAGGGAGGAGCTGGGCCGCTCGAAGCCCAAGACCATCGACCACCTGATGGAAATCGCGAATCGGTGGGCTGACGGAGAGGATTCGGTGAAGAATCGCGTTCACTCCGACGAGGAAGCAGAACTCGAGCGCAGACGCAACCACCGAAGCAAACAGCGAATGCGCATCTACGATGACCGAGACGACGTCAACATGGTCGCAGCCTGCTATGCCGACAGACGCGACGACAACCACAACAACGGCTACCGTAGCGGTGGATACCGCGACTCCGAGAAAACCACGCAAGTATGGCAGCGCCGCAATCGTGACGAGGCACCGGCAACATCCATTGAAGACAAGTTGTCCTGGCCATGCACTGTGCACTTCTACATCGACAAGCACGACAGAAAAAAGAAGTCTAGCCAGCTCCTCAAGGACTACCGCGAGTTCCTCAATCTACATGAGGGACTGGCTCGGATGAATCGCAATGCAGTCGAAAGGGGCTATGGAGCCGCCCCAGGCGCCCTGGCACCTGGAGCTCCGCCACCACCACCTGGACCACCCCCAAATGCAGCTGCGCTAGACCAGCACCACGGAGGCGAACCGTACCCACGGGCCATGGGCACCATGATGATCCAAAAGGGTCGCCCCTCCAACCGGGTGCAAAAGGCCATCACTCGCCAAGTCAATTTGGCAACAAACTCGCCACCATCTACCACTGAGTACCTCATTGGAAGCAAGCCCTGCATCACCTTCGACAAGCGCAACCATCCTCCCCAAGTACCTTGTCCAGGCCATTGTCCCCTCATACTCGAGGCACAAATTGGAGGCTTCGACATGAGCCATGTCTTCATGGACGGCGGAAGCGGCATCAACCTTGTATTCGCGAGTACCTTTCGAGCAATGAGGATCCCTCTGACTTGCTTAGAGGCCTCAGACACAACATTCCACGACACCGTCCTAGGAAAGGGTGTGTATCCCCTTGGCAAAATCAACCTTGAGGTTATCTTCGGCACGCCGAAAAACTTTCAGCGCGAGCACATTGACTTCGAGGTCATCGACTGGCCCTCACAGTATCGCTGCATCCTCGAACGTGTCGTGTTCGCTAGGTTCATGGCAGTGCCACACTACACCTATCTGCAGATGAAAATGCCAGTCCCTGATGGCGTCATCATAGTCAATGGAAGCTTCTAGAGGTCTGACAGTTGCGACAGGGAAATCAACAGAATTTCCCAGTCCTTCGGCATGCAGGAAGAACTCACGAGACTAAAGGAGTCGACAAACAACAGTCTGCCTCCCCTGAGCCGGCCATGTTCACCCGACCTATCTTTCGACTCATCGGTGCACACAAAGAAAGTTCAGGTCCACCCATCGGACCCCGCCAAGATGGCCCTCATCGCCAACAACTTGAGTCCCGCATAGGAACTCGCGCTCGTCGAATTCCTCCGTGAGCACTGGGAAATCTTCGCTTTGTGTCCAGCAGACATGCCAGGATTTCCCAGGGAATTCGCCGAGCACGCACTCAATGTCAACCCAGACACAAGGCCAGTCAAACAAACAATTCGGCGACTGTCTGAACCAAGAACAAAGGTAGTTGGAATGGCGATCAATAGACTCCTCGACGCCAAATTTATATGCGAGATCAAGGAAAGCACTTGGCTCGCCAACACGGTGCTAGTACCAAAGAAAGACATGGATATCCTACGGATGTGCATGGATTTCACCTCTCTGAATAAGCACTGCCCAAAGGATCACTTCCCGCTACCGCGAATCAACCAAATCATCCACTCCACCGCGGGATGTGAGCGCCTCTGCTTCCTCGACGCCTACTCAGGCTATAAACATATTCGAATGAAGGAGGAAGATCAAGAAAAAACAGCGTTTACAACGCCTTTTGGTGTGTTCTGCTACAACACAATGCCCTTCGGGCTAAAGAACGCAGGAGCCACCTACCAGCGGTGCATGCAGGCTTGCCTCAAGAACCAACTTGGTCGCAACATTCAAGTCTATGTCGACGACATAGTAATCAAGACCAAAGAGGAAGCCTCACTAATCGATGATTTGCGTGAAACCTTCGCCAACTGTCAGGGGGATGATCCCCAGGTACCCCAACCAGATAAGAAACAAGACAGTTGGATCACGTCCGGCTGACCAGACGCAGCCAGACAGGGCAGGACAGGTCGGCTACCACCCGGTAGCCGGATCAGCAAGAGGCAGCCGGATACGACGACATAGCCGGACCCAATCAGTGAGACAGGACGACGTGCGTATCAGTGCACGGTACGCCCTGTACGGTGACAAGACTGGCAACCACCCGGCCATACCGAAGACTTTGCGTGGATGACGCAGGAACAGCGGCATGTGCTGACGACAGGCTCGCGCGGCGTCCATTGTGCCTACGACAACCATACCGCTCGTACTCCGATAAGACAGGCCATACTGGATACTGTAGATGACTAGCCGGCTGGGACCCGCCTGTAGGGCCCGCCAGTCGGACTAGCTAGTGAGACCTTTGCCTCTCTGCCTATATAAGGAGGCAAGGCCTCAGTAGAAAGGGTTGGTCATACAGCATTTAAGGCAGTAGCTAGCGTATACAGCTCGAGGAGCACTTGTAGTTCGAGAATTCCACATAGTCAGATCCGGCAGGAGTAGGGGCTTTACCTCACCATGAGGGCCCCGAACCTGGGTACTTCTTGCGTCCCACTATGCTCGCTTGTATCCAATCTCTCCTGCGGATGCCGTCGATAGCTTCCCTGCTAGTCCCCACACCTCTATCTAACCTCCTCAGGTACTGCCGTTCCCAATACAACGACAGTTGGCGCCCACCGTGGGCAAGATGGCTTCGACCGGAGTCACATTCCGCACGGGACCCTGCACTTCAGCCAGTGAGTGCGTGGCCTCTGGCCTGGTGCTCACGCTTGGCAAGTTCGACTGCGTCATCGACAACGCCTCCTGCTTCACCGGAACCTCCTTCCCGGCGAACGGCACCGTCCTGCTATTCGGCGATCTCCCCGTCTACATCGCCACCGTCCCGGAGCGTTTCCCTAGGGAAATCGTCTCTGTCGCGGAGCTACCGCGCTTAGGCGGCAGCGGCGTAGAGGTCATGATGGTCGGTTCCAGTTCCCATCCCCGCCAGCCGCGGGAGCAAGGCACGGACGAGGTCGGAACCTCCGCTCCCCCGCAGCCTCGGAACCCGGTGGAGGATGCCATTGATCGGCTCCTGACGCCGGTTAACCTCGGGGATAACCCGGAGGAAGCGGAGGCCAACTTCAGCATGGAGAGACAGATCCTCCTCCATGAGGCCATGGAACTAGCGGCAGCCCGCAAGCAGCTCGAGATCACCCAGCGCGAGTACGACCGCGCGCACGGCCTCACTCTGGCTACTGCGGAGCTGAGCCGGCGCGGCCAGGTACGGCGTTGGGGCGGCGAGCTGGGCGGTAGGATGGAAAAGGATGGGAAACCAGACCCCGCGCCTGCCCTCACACGGCCCACCTACAACACGCCCATCAAGAACTTGCGCGTGGCACGAGCCGCGGCAGAGGAACTACCCAGCCTAGAGGGCGAGGAGCGAGCCCGCCAGCATGCTCGCGTGCAGGAGCTCCTCCGCGTCATGGACGAGCAGGCCGGTGCCAACCGGCAGATGCAGGAAGACCTTAGCTACTCCAGGGGGAGCAGGCTACCTGCCAACAGCAGGGGCGCGCCGCGCGACACCCAGCAGGCATCCTCCCCTCAGCCGCCTAGGGCCCGCAGTAGGCATCGCAACTCTGGCAACAGGGGCCAGCCGCGCCAGGAGCAGACGGTGAACAGCAACCCGCCACCTACCCCTCCGCCAGCCGGAGCGCCCAGACCAGTCGGTTCCCGTCTCTCGGGCCGGGTGGGAGCGCCTAACCCGGATTGTCCGGATGCCCGCGACCGCATCGAGCTCCTCGCTCAAGCGCGCGCCACGGAGGAGGAAGATTTGAACGGCCCGGTTTGTTTCGGACCCCACATCCAGAACGAGCCGTTTCCGGATAAATTCTGCCTGCCTAGGGACACCCCCAAGTACGACAGCAGCATGAAGCCGGAAGACTGGTTGACCGACTACGCCACGGCAGTCCGCATCGCCCACGGGAACAAGCGCACAGCCGTGCGCTACGTCCCCCTCATGCTAACCGGTCGGCAAGGACGTGGCTCAACAGCCTTGCGCCCAATAGCATTAACGCCTGGCCTGACTTCGAGAAGGTGTTTGTCCGCAACTTCAACGGCACGTACAAGCGTCCAGGGCGCCCGTGCGACATGGCCCTGTGCGTCCAGGGCGACCGCGAGACCGACTGCGAGTACCTCGCCAAGTGGACAGAGCTGCGCAACACTTGTGAGGGCATCCTAGAGAGCCAAGCCATCGGCTTAAGGTTGCCGAGAGGGCACCATGCTTTGCCACCGGCTACTGTGTGACAAGCCAAAAACCATGGCGGAGCTCATGACGGTTGCGGACCAGTACGCCACGACGGATGCCGCCATGAAGAAGCCCCTCCGAGTAAACGCGGATGGATGTCTGACTTCCACGGAGCCGGCTCGCGGCCGACCAAGCAATCCGGCTGGAGAAGCCGGATCCTCCAGGCGCCACGGAAACGACAACCGGTTCCATGGGGACCGCCAGGCCAGACAGCAGAAGCCTCGCTACCACGCGCGGTAGGTCAATGCTGTGGAGGGCGCGCCCGACGCGCCGGCTAATGAGGCAAGGAGGCAGAAGCCACGTCTCACCTTCGACCAGATGTTCGACGGCCCGTGCAAGTGGCATAGCGGTCCCTTCAAGTCGGCTACGCACACCACCCGGAACTGCAGCTGGACCCGCCAGCTAAAGGACTAGGGCAACCAGCCTCGTCCCCCGCCTCCCCCACCGGGTGGACCTCCACCACCGGCTAGGGGAGCTGGAAATTATGGTAATAGCGGCAACGGCGGCAACAACAACAACGGCTACCCCCAGCCGTAGGACGACAAGCACAGCCGCAGGCGACGCTCCAAGGAGGTCAATGCCATCGTCTCTCTGGTCCCACAGTACCTGAACTGGTCGGAAACCCCCATCACCTGGAGCCGGGCGGATCAGCCTAAGCATCTACCGACTCCCGGGGGCTACGCCATGGTGCTCGACCCTCTCATCGTCTCCAATGCGTGCACCTGCGGATTCTCGCGCGTCCTCATCAACGGAGGCAGCAGCCTCAACCTCCTCTACCAGTCCTCGTTGGAAAAGCTGGGCATTCGCGAAAGCGACCTGCGCCCAACTACCACGACGTTCCACGGCGTACTGCCGGGGCCAGCCTGCGCCCCGCTAGGGAAAATCCAGCTGGACGTCATCTTAGGGACCGAGGAGAACTTCCGCCGTGAACCAATCTAGTTCGAGGTGGTAAATCTGACGAGCTCCTACCACGCTCTCCTCGGGCGCCCCGCCCTCGCCAAGTTCATGGCCATCCCCCACTACGCATACCTCAAGACGAAGATGCCGGGACCCCACGGCGTGATCACCGTCGCCGGCTGCTTTAGGCGGTCCATGGAGTGCGCTTCAGACGGTTCCAAACTGGCGGAGGCCCTCATCATAGCCGAGGAGAAGCGCGTGATCATGCGCAATGTGGCCATGGCCCAGCAGGACATTCCGGCTAGCAGCAAGCCGGTTGGAGAAGGAGCCTTCTAGCCGGCAAAGGAGACGAAGAGGATCCTGCTCGACCCCTCCGATCCGACTAAGTTCGTCACCATCGGCGCCGGCTTGGACAGCAAATAGGAAGGCGCGCTCTTCGACTTCCTTCGTGAGAATCGGGACATCTTCGCGTGGTCCCCCAAGGACATGTCGGGTGTGCCGAGGGAGTTCACCGAGCACTCACTTCATGTGCGTCCGGATGCCAAGCCGGTCAAGCAACCTCTGCGCCGGTTCGCAGAGGAGAAGAGAAAGATAATCGATGACGAGATCACCCGGCTCCTTGCAGCCGGGTTCATCATGGAAGTGTACCACCCGGACTGGTTGGCAAACCCAGTCTTGGTGCTAAAGAAGAACAAGACTGGCGCATGTGTATCGACTACACCAGCCTGAACAAGGCGTGCCCGAAAGACCCCTTCGCCTTGCCCTGTATCGATCAAGTCATCGATTCCACGGCCGGCTGTGATTTGTTGTCTTTCTTAGATTGTTATTCCAGGTACAATCAGATCCGACTAAACCCGGCTGATCAGATTGAGACATCATTTATCACCCCCTATGGGGCTTTCTGCTATGTAATCATGCCTTTCGGCCTAAAGAACGCAGGCGCCACCTATCAGCGATGTATGCAGAAATGCTTGCACTCGCAGATAGGCCGAAACGTGCACGCTTACGTGGACGATGTGGTCATCAAGACCAAGGAGAAGCGCACCCTCCTCGAGGATCTGGGAGAAACATTCGGAAACCTCCGCCAGTACCAGATGAAGCTGAACCCAGAGAAGTGCGTCTTTGGAGTACCGTCCGGCCAGCTACTCGGTTTCCTCGTTTCACAGCGAGGTATCGAGGCGAATCCGGAGAAGATCACGGCCATCGAAAGGATGCAGCCGCCCAGGAACCTGGTTGGAGTCCAAAAGTTCACCGGATGCCTGGCTTCCCTCAGTCGCTTCGTCAGCCGGCTGGGGGAGAAGGCACTCCCGTTGTACCAGCTGATGAAGAAGACGGACAAGTTCTCCTGGACTTCGCAAGCCGACACTGCGTTTCACGACCTCAAGCGTATGCTATCCACAACACTGGTTCTAGCCATGCCGGCTAGCAAGGAGCCGATGTTGCTCTATATAGCAGCCATCAGTCGGGTCGTCAGCGTCTTCCTGGTGGTGGAGCGCCCCGAGGAAGGCAAGGAAGCCGGTTCAGAGACACGTCTACTACCTCAGCGAGGATCTCTCCCTCTCCAAGCAGAACTACCCCCACTACCAGTAGATGTGCTACGGCGTGTACCTGGCATGCAAGAAGCTCAAGCACTACTTCCAGGAGCACCCGATTAAGGTCGTGTACACTGCACCCCTTTCAGAAATCATCGGCAACAAGGACGCCACCGGCCGAGTCGCCAAGTGGGCCATCGAACTTGTCGCCTACTCCATCCAGTACGAGCCCCAGCTCACGATCAAGTCACAGGCGTTGGCGGACTTCCTCGTCGACTGGGCCGAGACCCAGTATCTCCCACCGGTTCTGGATTCGAACCATTGGCGGATGCACTTTGACGGGTCAAAGATGCTCGGGGGCTTGGGAGCTGGCATCGTGCTCACCTCGCCCAAAGGAGACAGGCTGGAATACGTGCTGCAGATCCACTTCAAGGCCTCCAACAACGTAGCCAAATACGAGGCACTGGCGCACAGGCTCCGGCTGGCCAAGGAGATCGGTGTCAACCGGATCCTGTGCTTCGGTGATTTGGACTTGGCGGTGCAGCAGGTATCCAGAGAATGGGACGCCAGAGACGCAAACATGGCTCTCTACCGGTTCCACATCCAGAAGCTCAGCGCGTCCTTCGATGGGTGCGAATTTCACCACATCCCCCGCGTCAACAACGAGGCAGCCGATGGGCTCTCGAAGATCGGATCCACCAGGCAGGCTATCCCACGAGGGGTCTCCTTGGAGCACCTGCGCAAGCCATCCATCAACCCGTCACCAAAATCAAACTCCATCGTCTGGGCAGGAAGCGTTCCGGCTGATGGAACGGCGGAAGCAGAGCCGGCAGAACCACCGAAGAAGAAGACCCGCACCAATTCCGGCTAGGCAGTGCCTTCCGGCTTGCAAGACCCGGGGGCCGCCAGCTCGCCTAGTGGCTCGGGGGCTGCCGTCCCGGGTACGCCATCCGGACGACCCCCCGACATCCGTCAGCCGGAGGACATGAGCGTCCTCGTCATCCGGGAAGTGCCATCCTAGGCACAGCCCTTCATGAGCTACATCGCCAATGGAGAACTCCCGGACGACGAGGTGGAGGCTAGGCAAATCCGACGCCGCGCGCACACATACACCATCATAAACGGCGAGCTGTACAAGCGCAGTGTATCCGGTATCTTCCAAAGATGTGTTGATGTGGACACGGGCTATCGGCTACTCAAGGATATCCACCAGGGCGAGTGCGGGCACCACGCTTCGTCAAGGGCGATAGTCGCCAAGGCATTCCTCCATGGTTTCTATTGGCCCACCGCCCTCGAGGACGCTGAGCAGCTGGTCCGCGCATGCAATGGGTGCCAGCGCTTCGGGCAGCTCAGGCACATGCCAGCCTCGGTACTCAAGACCATACCGATCACCTGGACCTTCGCGGTTTGGGGCCTCAACATGGTCGGTCCTTTCAAGCGAGCACGCGCGGGCATGACCCACCTGCTGGTGGCGGTGGACAAGTTCATGAAGTGGATCGAGGCCAAGCCTATCCGGAAGCTGGACGGAGCGACGGTTGTGACCTTCTTCACCGACATCATCAACCGCTTCGGCTACCCCAACAGCATCATCACCGACAACGGCACGAACTTCGCCAAGGGGGCCTTCGCCCGGTTCTGCAGCAACAAGGGCATCCGACTGGACCTCGCCTCCATCGCGCACCCGCAATCCAACAGGCAAGTCGAAAGAGCAAACGGCTTGGTGCTAGCCGGCATCAAGCCACGTCGCATCGAGCCATTGGAACGTTCACCCGGATGTTTGATCGAAGAACTTCCGGCTGTGATGTGGAGCCTCCGCACCACGCCGAATAGCTCAACCGGCTACACGCCATTCTTCCTGGTCTATGGGTCGGAAGCCGTCCTCTCCGCCGACATCGAGTTTGACTCCCCTTGCAAGCTCCTCTAAAACGAAAAAGCCAACCAGGAGGAGCGGGAGGACAGAGTGGACCTCCTGGAGGAGGCCCGCGAGCTGGCCTTGTCCAAATCAGCCCTGTACCAGCAGCGACTACGTCGCTACCATTCAAGCCGGATCCGCCCAGTCGCATTCCACGAGGGCGACCTGGTTCTCCGGCTGGTGCAAGACACGAAGGGCATGCACAAGCTATCGCCACCCTGGGAGGGCCCCTTCATCATCAGCCGGGCGCTGCCCAACGACTCCTACTACCTCATCGACGCGCAGCAGCCTTGCAGGAACAAGATGGACAAATCGGACGAGGAGACCGAGCGTCCCTGGAACGCGGCCCTGCTGTGCCCGTTTTACACCTAGTCACCAGGCAGTGTATGTATCCCGAAAACCCTATGAATGAAAATGCGGACCCCCACGAGAATCTCGGGGGCTCCTTGCTAGAAATGTGTATGCATCTGTTTTCCGGTTCTAATTTTCCGGCTCCGGAAACCCCTACCTGGGGGCTCGCCGGCAGACCCGGCCTGCTAAGTCAACAAACCGGCTAAGTAGTGTGTGACGATGTTAGAGGCCCACTCTTCGTCTCAGCCACATACTGCAACCCGGCTGTCCGGCTAGCAAGAGCAAACGCCCGAGGCATCCCACACGAAAAGCGGGGAGGAGACGCGACAGATCGGGTGTCCCGGCCCTACAACTAGCTCGAACCAATCCAGCTGCTAAGCCATTAGTACTGTGTGCAATGTACTGTCAGCTCCCTTCGATTCCGGCTGCAGACCGCAACCCGGCTGCCCAGCAAGGACGCAGCGAAAACAGCAGAGTGCACGGGAAAGCGACTAAGTGTCTAGAAAGGGACAAGCCAGTTTTCGAAAAAACAAGCCATTTTCCGGCTACAATTTGGCAGACTAACCTACTAACCTATGTGGACATGTGTGTATGCGTATGTATATTTTGTCCGACTACCTAGAGTCGGAACTCAGGAGAAGGAAAGAAGATTCGAAGTCCTTGCCTTCATCAAGCGCTCCGAATCTTGGGGGCTACACCCACTGGGTCCGCTCGCGCGCCCCCAGTGGAATCTTGTGGTTCCCGACCGGCTAAAGGCGTTTAGTCGGCCGATCGGAGCCTAGGTGAGGGCAAGGGCTAGAGCAAGAGAAGACAAGGAAGATTCGAAGCACCTGGCTACGCCAGCTACTCCGAATCTCGGGGGCTACACCTAGTGGGTGCGCTCGCGCGCCCCCGCAGGAATGTTAGTTCCCCCGGCTGAAGGTGTTCAGCCAGCGAAAGCAACCAACTGAGATGAGTCTAGTCGGATAAAGATAGAAGAATTGGGAAAGAAGGAAGATTCGAAGCACCTGGCTACGCCAGCTACTACAAATCTCGGGGGCTACACCCAGTGGGTGCGCTCGCGCGCCTCCACTGGAGGTGCAGTTCCCCCGGCTAAAAGTGTGTAGCCGTGCGAAGTAAGCCGGATGAAGTTAACTGGAGAAGTATTGAAAGAAAATTCGAAGCACACAAGTTGAAGGAAATCCAAGCAAGGTCAATATCAACAAACAGAAAGGAGCGAAGCTCCCATAAGTTACCCGGCATTAGAGACAACCGGTACAAACAGACAAGGTTCATGGATATATAATACAAGACAAATACACCCGGCATCCAGGGGCAATAACTAAACAGCAGGACCCTTGCCGCGGGGAAGTTCTTGGCCGACAGAAGCTTCTGGCGGCGGAGGAGGCGTGGAGCTTGATCCGGTTCCAGCGCTGGCAGGCGGCGGCATCGGACCCTCCTCATCAGGAGTACCGACGGACTCCGAGTCGGTGAGCACCTCGTCGGGATCCACGTAATCAGCGATCTTGATGGCGGATCCGCGGAGCTTCGGATGGGCCTGGCGGATGGCGGCAAGATCGGCTCCGGCACGGAAGCCGTCGTCGATCTTCTCGACGCGGGCGTCCTTGTACCAAGAGAGCATGAGGGCCAGAGCCATCTCCGCTCCGGCCCGCACCGCCAAATCTCGCAGCCGGTCCATCGCAGCCGGCACCTCCCCCACCTTCGCAGCTAGCTGCGCCATCGTCTCCGGAACCAGAGCCTCCGACCACATGAAGGAGAAGACGTCCTGTGCCGCCTGACGAAGCTTGGCAGACTCCTCGCCAAGGAGAACAACGAGCTCCTGGGCCGTCGGCTGCGCTCCCGGCCAGTTCTCCTGCAGCCGGTTGTAGGCCAGCAGGTCTATGCCAGGGTAAAAGGCTGTCAGAAAAGAGGACTCAAATCCGGCTACCGGATCCGGAAAGAAAGGAAGATGGGAAAAGGACTCACCCTTGGCAGTGTGGCCGACCTGCATCAGCTCCTCCACCAGCGCCTTTTCCTTGGTCGCAAGCCGTTTGATCTCTTTCTCTTGGTCCTTGTTCTGGGCCTCGAGAAGGGAGAAGGCTTCGGCCCGGCTAGCGAGCGAGGTGTCGCGCTCCTTGATGGTGGCCTCCAAACCGTCCACCCTCGCGTTCCAATCCTTGTTCTACAGCCGCAGAGTAGAATTGGACTTGCTCAGCCGGTCGTTCGCTTTCTTCAAGCGATTGATCTCGCGCTGAGCGCACACGAGGATGGCTGCAACAAAACCGGCTATCAGTACCCAAAAAAAAGGCAAGGCGGGTGAAGTGAACTTACTCTGGGAAGTCCCGTTGGCGGCAGCAAGCTGCTGCTCCAACGTCCGGTTCCCGCCGGCTGCGGCCTCCAGCAGCCGGATCTCCTTCACCGCTAGCTCAAGCGTGGCGGCGAGGTCCGACAGCGAGGCGGCGGAGGAAGCGTCGTCGTCCACGACGTTGACGGCCAAGGACTCCTTCACCGCGACCACCGCCGTCCGCTATTCCTCCCCAGGCACCTCGTCGGAGTTGTCATCGCCAACGACGACGAGCTCCTTGCCGGCAGCCCCCCG
The DNA here is from genome assembly GCA_910589775.1 of Avena eriantha. Lineage (NCBI taxonomy): Eukaryota > Viridiplantae > Streptophyta > Magnoliopsida > Poales > Poaceae > Avena > Avena eriantha. The sequence goes on from OU342743.1 coordinate 547,094,881, forward strand.
CGTGCCCACGGAGGAGCCTTCCGGCTGGGAGGACTCCGCTTCTGGCTGGGGGACTTCCGGCTGGGCGGAGGTGGTCGGCTCAGCCCAAGGGGGAGGCGAAGGCTGCGCCTCAGAAGAAGGAGGGGCGCTAGTCAGCATAGTTGGGGCACGGGGCAGCGACCCGGCCGGCATGCGTGCCGGGCTCGCGGCTCCAAAGGAGACCAGCGTGAAAGAAAGAGGAGAAGACAAGAGCAAAACAAAACAAAGTCAGAAAAAGAAGAAAAAGGGCAAATAGGCAGAAAGCGCCAAAAGAAAAAGTGGAGGGGGGGAAGCAGCATACCCCGGCACAACTGGGGGCGGCCCTTTCTTCCGGCCGAGACGGCTTGGCGGCAAGGCGCCGGACCGGCTCCTCTTGGGAGCCGGCTCCTCCGTCGCAGGGCGGCGGGAGCCGGAACGGCTGGAGCGCTCCCACCCGCCTCCTCGTCCGTCGCGGAGCGCGTCGCTGGCTCTGTGGTCGGCGCGGCCTCCTCCTCGTGCACCTCCGCGTGCGGGTCGGCTGTCGGCTCGTCATTCCGACTGGGGAAGGCATCGCCGTCCCCGTCCGATTCCTCGCCGAACCGCCGAGCGCGTGACTCGGGCAAGTCGGCCGTGAATTCCTCGAGGGGAGCCGCGCCCTCCTCGCGGATGATGCAAGGGAACATCTGCCGAATACAAGAGACCAGCCAAATGAAAACAAGGAACAAGTACAAGAAACACCAAAAGAGCATCCGGTTAGAAGAGCTTACTCGGGGTGCGTGGTTCTCCCGAGTATAAGGCGCCAGGCTGAACTTCCAGTTCTCCGGCAGTCGTTCCTTGGTGATCGTCCACACCCACTCCTTCAGGTTGTGGTAGCGGGGATCACGGCGCGACAGCCGGGTCGGGTCTAGCCGGCCGGAGTAGTAGCACATCTTCTGTGCTCGCTGCTGCAACGGCATCATCAGCCGGGACATCCAGCTAGGAGTGACGTCCAGGCCGGGCAGCCGGCAGTGGACGAGCGAGCGCATGCGCTTCAGCTACTCATCCGTCTCCGCCTTGTCGTCGTGGAACTTCAAGTCCCAGTTCTGCCGGCTGGACTTGACGTCCTAGAAGGCCGGAAGATTGATCTGGTGGACGTTGGTGAGGTTCTTCACATAGAAATACGACTGCTGCCACAGTCGTACCGTATCATGAAGAAGGAATTTGGGGTAGCCGGTCTGCGAGCGGGAGTAGATCCAGGCGCCGCCGCAGACGACTAATGGCCCCTGAGTGAATTGCACCTGCGGCTGGACTCGGAAGAGCCGGCAAAAGAGCCTGAGATCCGGCTGGATCCCGAGGTAACTCTCGCAGAAAGCCGCGAAGTGCGCCAACGTCCTGATTGCGTTAGCGCCGAGGTGGTGGAGGTGAAGATCGAAGAAAGCAAGAAATGTCAAGAGGAATGGGTTCACCGGAAGGGCGAACCCGCGTGCCAAGTGGGAGAGGAAGATGACGCGCTCCCCTTCCGCTGGGTGCGGCGACACCTCCCCTGCCGGCGCCAACCGCACCGCCACCTCCTCCGCCGGCGGGAGGACGCGGGTGGCACGGTACTTCGCGATTTGGTCTTCGGTGACGGAGGAGCCGCACCAGGCCCCGCGGTCGGTGGCCATTTCCGGTTGATGAGGGGGAGCAGCGACGGAAGAGTGGCGGTGGCCCGTAACGGCGACGACGGCGAGCGGGCGATGCAGAGGGCAAGAGCGCAGAAGCGGGAGCACGCGAGGGAGAAGGAAACTGCAGCAGGGGAGCGAAGGAAAGAAACTGCCTCCCCCGCGGCGTCCCTTTAAAGGACCGGAAGGGCAACCGTCGACGGGGCACGTGGCGTGCATCCGGGCAACCCACACCCCAACCGCCGCCTAGATCCCGTGTGCCAGGGCAGGATGCGCAGAAGATCCTGTAGCGAGAACCGAAGCGCCGGACAGCAGATTCCCGAGGCGACGTGCGACGGGACGTTACGCTGCCCGCCGCAGAGCAATGATGGCGCGTGCGCGCGTGGCCGGCGTCAGAACTGACGTCACGGGTAGCGCAACCGCCAAGCTCAGCCGGACACAAATTCAAAAGCAAGAGGAAGCGCGCGCACATTTCTCCTAAGGGCGGAATCCACACGCGCTCGGGGGCTAGTGTCATGGGGATGATCCCCAGGTACCCCAACCGGATAAGAAACAAGGCAGTCGGATCACGTCCGGCTGACCAGACGCAGCCGGACAGGGCAGGACAGGTCGGCTACCACCCGGTAGCCGGATCAGCAAGAGGCAGCCGGATACGACGACGTAGCCGGACCCAATCAGTGAGACAGGACGACGTGCGTATCAGTGCACGGTACGCCCTGTACGGTGACAAGACTGGCAACCACCCGGCCATACCGAAGACTTTGCGCGGATGACGCAGGAACAGTGGCCTGTGCTGACGACAGGCTCGCACAGCGTCCACTGTGCCTACGACAGCCCTACCGCTCGTACTGCGATAAGACAGGCCATACTGGATACTGTAGATGACTAGCCGGCTGGGACCCGCCTATAGGGCCCGCCAGTCGGACTAGCCAGTGAGACCTTTGCCTCTCTGCCTATATAAGGAGAGGCAAGGCCTCAGTAGAAATGGTTGGTCATACAGCATTTAAGGCAGTAGCTAGCGTATACAGCTCGAGGAGCACTTGTAGTTCGAGTATTCCACATAGTCAGATCCGGCAGGAGTAGGGGCTTTACCTCACCACGAGGGCCCTGAACCTGGGTACTTCTTGCATCCCGCTACGCTCGCTTGTATCCAATCTCGCCTGTGGACACCGTCGATAGCTTCCCTGCTAGTCCCCACGCCTCTATCTAACCTCCTTAAGTACTGTCGTTCCCAATACAACGACACCAACCTCGACTGCTACCGGATCAAGCTCAATCTAGACAAATGCGCCTTCGGCGTACCATCTGGGCAACTACTCGGGTATCTTATCTCCGCGAGAGGGATCGAAGCGAACCCAAAGAAAATAAAATCCATACTGGTCATGGAGAAGCCGAAAAACATAAGAGGAGTCCAGCAGCTGGCTGGGTGAATCGCGACGCTCAGTCGATTCATCAGTTGAATGGGCAAGAAGGCACTACCTTTCTACCAACTCCTGCGCAAAGCTGACAAATTTGAGTGGACCAACGAGGCACAGGAAGCATTCGAAGACCTCAAGCGCCTACTGTCCACCTCGCCAGTACTAGTGATCCCATGCGAAAGGGAACCATTGTTGCTATACATCTCCGCCACCAACCAGGTGGTTAGCACAGTGCTCATAGTCAAACGAGCCAAGGAAAACAAGGTCCATGGTGTACAGCGCCCAGTCTACTACCTCAGCGAGGTACTTACGCCAACAAAACAGCGGTACCCGCACTACCAGAAACTGGCGTACGTCGTCTTCATGACGGCCCGGCGATTGCGCCACTACTTCCTAGAACACCCAATCGTGGTAGTCAACGACGCCCCGCTTGGGAACATCCTCAAGAATCCCGACGCCACCGGACGAGTCGCTCTTTGGGGAATTGAACTATCTCCACGAGACATTGCATATGAAAAACGCGATGCAATCAAGTTGCAAGTTCTCCCTGACTTCCTCGTGCACTGGATGGAGAACCAGCTCCCCGAAAAACCAGATATGTCCTACCTCTGTACAATGCACTTCGACGGTTCCAAGCGAAAAGACGGGGCCGGCGCAGGTGTCATACTGACATCGCCTCACGGAGACAAGCTGAAATATATCTTGCGAATGCAGTTCACCGCCTCCAACAACAAAGCTGAATACGAGGCCCTACTGCATGGGATGAGGATGGCAAAAGCCTGCGGCGCCAAGAGGCTCATAATATATGGCGACTCCAAGTTGGTCGTCAACCAGACAATGCACGAGTGTGACGCACTGAATGATGACATGATCGCCTACCATGACCTCTACGACACACTCGAAGGGGATTTTGATGGTTGCGAGCTGTGGCACATAGGTCGCGAAAGCAATGAAGAGGCGGACACACTCGCCAACATAGGCTCTACCTACGCCCCCATACCACCTGGGGTATTTCTCGAGCACATCTGCGAACGCTCCATCAAGCCAAAGGCCGCAGAGAAGAAAACAAGCACAACAACGGACTAGGGCGCTGCGCCGCCCAATGAGCCAATGACACTCGATGACCTTGACACAGGACTCGAAGGACCAATGAGCGTCATGATGATCGACACATCCTGGACCCAACCATACATTACGTACCTCCTCAGCAAGAGTCTACCGGACGATCCGAATGACGCCAGGCACATCGCAGGGCGCTCCAAGGCATTCCCTGTTATCAACGCAGCATCACAGGAGTACTCCAACGATGCGTCTCCATGGCCGATGGAAGAGTTGTTCTCCTCGAAATCCATGAGGGGACCTACGGGCACCACGCCGGCAGTCGCACCCTCGTCGCCAAAGCCCTACGAGATGGGTTCTACTAGCCTACGGCCATGTGTGACGCCAAGGACATCGTCCAAAAATGTAACGCTTGCCAGCGATTCGCGGACAAGCCGCACGCACCTGGCGCAGAGCTCCGACCAATTCCATTGGCCTGGCCCTTCACGCAATGGGGAATCGACATGGTCGGCAAACTCCCAAGGTCCTCACACGGAGGCTACATCTACCTCTTGGTCGCAGTCGACAAATTCACCAAGTGGGTAGAGGCCATGCTAGTGACTAATCAGTCAGGATACAGCACAGTCAAGTTCTTCGAGTCCATCGTCTATCGCTTCGGAGTGCCACACAGCATCATCACGGACAATGGGACAAACTTCACATCCAAGGAGTTCCAGGAATTCTGCGAGAATCTGGGAATCAACGTCAGCTATGCCTCCGTAGCACATCCACAGACCAATGGCTAGGTCGAAAAAGCTAACGGGCTTGTCTGCAGCGGCATCAAGAAGCGACTCCTCAGGCCACTCGAACAGGCCGCGGGCAGCTGGCCAGACGAGCTGCAATCGGTACTATGGAGCCTACGCACAACTCCAAACAGCGCCACAGGGTACACCCTATTGTTCCTGGTGCACGGATCTGAAACGGTGCTACCCGCCGAAGTACGATACAAAGCATCGCGCGTGGTCGCTTACAGCGAGCAGGAGTCAACTCTTGCACTCGAAGACTCCGTTGACCTCCTTGACGAGGCAAGGGAAATCGCCGCGGAGAGATCAACGATCTACCAGCAGAACCTGCGCAACTACCACAGCAGGAGGCTACGCCCCAGGTCATTCGTCGAAGGCGACCTGGTCCTACGACTAAAGCAGCAAGGGCATCTCAAGCTCGAGTCCCCCTGGGAGGGACCATACGTGATTACAGAAGTAATCCCAAGTGGCGCCTATCGCCTTAAAGATTTAGAGACACGAGTCGCATACACTAACCCTTGGAACCTCGCGCAGCTGCGGCGCTTCTACCATTAGTCGTCTTTAGTTTTACATTGCAAAATAAGGCTACTCAGCTACACATTGTGCCTCGTACTATTCTGCGAATAAATAAAGCTAAGTGCCCCAAAATTATGTGTTCCTTTTTATTTTATTTTTGCAACTAATCCACTCGGGGGTTGCGCCACCCTGTACACATCTGTTCTACGAACTAACGCGATATCCTGAGTAGCTGATGCATCAATCGAAACCCTTGATAAACACCAACCCAGCTGCCATGCACCTGATAGGTTGGCAAGGGGCTGAGATAAACGCAAGTCAGGCTAACGAAAAGGAATCTCATAGTGCAACGCACTCACAAAACAGACACGCTAACAAGCTCTTTATATACATCAATATTAATCAATTATACACAACATGTCTATGAACTTTACAACACTGGTACAACTATGTGCAGGATACAAACTAAACTACTGTTGCAGCAAAGGAACGTTGGTCTGCTCCTCGAAGAAGTCAACGATCTCCTCCGCTGGGCGATCTACCGCCTGGTAGTGCGGAACCATGTTCCAAGTCGAACCTGCTGGCGGTGCTGGCGGTTCGGCCGCAACTGCTGCAACGTCCACATTAGGCCTATGCAGTCGCACCAGCGACAGAGCAGCCTTGGCACCAGCCACTAACTGTTGCCGTACACACTCGCGGACCGCACTCAAGTCCTGGAATTTAGCAAGAAGGTCCAGCAGGCTCGATGGAACAACGTCCAACGGGTACATCGTCTGGTAAATATTCTTCAAGCATGATTGTCACTTCTTCAAGAAGTGAAGCACTCGCGACGCACGATCCTGCAGGGTCGCCAATGCGATTGCGCGATCATGATCCACCCAGAAATATCCACTCGCCTGAAGCTGCTCTCGGGTCAGGTCATTCATGCGGATAGCAATCCTATCTTTCTCATCCTATGGATGGCGCGCACTGACAACTATACCAAGCAATGGCAGAAGTATGATGACAACGAACTACGGCGAGTGACTACATGGAAAAGATAAGGAAGACGAAAACTAACATTTGAATTGGTCGCCTAGCTGCGTCACCTCCGCCAGCAGATATTATTCTTGGGCGACGGCTTTGTCTGCCCTTGACTTCCATACATCCGCATTACCACAGAGTACAGGCAATTCACACTCCAACTGCTTCACGCGGTCACCGAGTCACGAGAGCAGAGACAGCTCATCCACCCTCGAGCACGGCGGCGCCAAGGTGCCATCAAGGGGTGGCGAATCCCGAGGTTCCCTCAAGGGATTACTCGATGTGCCCTATCACAAGTCAAGCAAGAGACAATAAGAAGACTAAGGCGAAGCATAGACAAAAGACTCGAGTGCATTCAAGATTAATAAAGTATCAGCAGATACACTCGCCAAAAGGCACGTTTTCGACGCCAAAATAAGCTACTTAACTATTTCAAGGGAAGACTACTAAGGAGCAACTATTTTCTTCGACTTGGACTTTGGCTTTGGGGGCCTCATCGAGTCCGTGGCGGTACCAGACGCCACAGACTTTTCCCTGGCCCCTGACGCCGTAGCCTTCCCCGCCTTCTTGGCTCGCTGCAGCTCCTCAGAGTACTTCGCAACTGTGTTGATCAGTTGCGGTCCGTACTTGCCACAAGCAGTTGCAAAAGGAGCAAAGACTACCTGCTAGCCATCCGTGCTGACAGGCATTTCCTTGGAGACCGTCGCAGGATCAACTTCGACTCCGTGGGCTTGGACCATCGCGAGTGACATTGAAGCGCCAGCCGCACGTAGTGAGTTCTTGAAGCTCGCAGGAATGCCTCCAGCAAGAGACTCCACCAGCTCGTCCATATTCTCGATCAACTCAGCCTTGGGCGTCAGCACTTCCTGAAGGTGACTGAGCACGCCCTTAGCCTTGGCGAGCATCCCCTGCACGGCAGCGCTGCGGTCTTCGACTGCTGAAATGGCACCCGCTAGAATCTAAACAAGAATCAAGCATTGGCACAAAATAAGCACAAAATAGCAAAGTCGACAGAAGATGCAACTGGTGAAATTGAATACCAGGAAATACCTAAGAGAGCCTTGGCAATCGAGAAAAGTTGTTCTTCGAACAACTTCTCCCTATCTGCGATGGAGGCGTGTAGATCCCCTTCGCGTTTCCACGATTTGTCTAGCACCATGATTGCCTCATCATGGCTCTTCACCGCCGTAGCAAGCTTATTATCTAGGGAAGTAGTGCTACGAAGGAGGGCATTATGCTTAGCTATGACATAAGCACAGATAAACCGTAAGTCGAATATATCACAAGGATGCAGAAGAAAAGTAAAGAGCACTCACTTTTAACCGCACGATGGCGATCGTCCAGCATCGTATGCTGACGACCCATCGCCAGCACCTGCTCCGCCAGGTGCGCGACTTCCTTCACAAGGAGCTGTAATGAAGGAAACAGTAAAAGATCAGCAGATGGCATAGATAAAAATTCGACAGCAACATCAGAAGAAGAGATACTGCACTTACATGATCCTCCAAAGACTCCAAAGTCGATGGATTCGCAGACGTCCGAATAACCATCTGGTGCTCCACATTATGTGGAGAACTTGACGAATTATGCCCGGAGTGGGCCGCCAATGGAGGAGAAGGAGCACGCTCAGCCACTTTCTTGGCCTTGGAGGTCACGACTCCAGATTCCTTCAAAAATTCGACGTCGCCAGAAGACGACGACGCCGGTTGACTGCAGAACAAAACCAGCATGAAGAGAAGGCAAATAGAGAAAGAAGAACCAAAAGGAAGACTCGTATACTTACCAATCAAACTTGTCAAAATTGAAGGTTTGATCCCCCGACTCTAACGACGACTCCTTCGGCAGCCGCATCTTCTTGCGAGAAGATGGCGCCACGGCACTCACAGGAACGGTAGGTATCAGCGACTCTGCACCAACGGCTGCACCTTCTGAAGTAGAAGGAGACGATGCATCTAAATCCTCGATGTGTGAACACTTGCGAGTGTCCGGACCACTCGACTCGGGGGCTTCCTCCTCCACATCAGATGGGACGGTCGACTCCGACTCGTCCTCTTCCAAGGCTTCACGAGGGATAACCCCCTCGGGAAGAGGAGGCATACAGGGTGACACCGCCCAATCCTGCATACAGAAAAAAATTTAGCACAAAGTCATGCAACAGCAAAGAAGCAGTCGACAAAGCAAAGCTACTACGTAGCACAATTGTACCTCAGGAGGAGGGTTAGCAGCATCAAACAGAGGAACGTCTGGTTCACCGGGGAGCAAATCCTTGGCGGTGTACTTGGTGACCAGTCACACCCTCTTATCTACCTCACTCGCGGAAATGCCATCGGCAGATACGCGAGTGACATCGTCTGCGCCAGCCCACTGGAACATAGGGTGGACTCTAGCCTACAGGGACTGGACGCGATGGCGCAACCATGTGCGAATGAGGACGTAGCCTCCCTCCTCTTTACCCATGCGACTCTCGAGGTCGTAGACATGCTCGTATAGCACATCTGTCTCTGCGGACTCGCCGGGCATAACTATGTTCTTCCAGGAACGCCTCCTCTTGCACAGTGTTGCAGGATCAAAGGGCGCGGGTCTGAAGTGGTCTCCATCGGCCTTCTAGTCACGGATGTAGAACAACTTGTCCCTCCACCCTTGGATGGACCTCATGAGCTTGATGTCGAAGTATGTGGCGGAGGAGTCGACGTGGATATCGCAGCCGCGTACATCATAGACTACGGAGCCAGACGCCAATTGGCGCTTCAGCTTGAAGAGGCGCTTGAAGAGACCGAAGTGCGGCTCGATTCCGAGCCAGCACTCGCAAAGAGTAATGTAGCAAGCTACATGGAGGATGGAGTTTGGGGACAGCTGATGGAGCTGGAGCCCGTAAAAATAGAGAAGGCCCCTAAAGAAAGGATGCAGGGGCAACGAGAGACCGCGGATGATGAACGCTAGGAACATCACCCGAAAGCCGATAGAAGGAGAGGGAATTACCTTGCTGCCAGGGACGCGCGTGTCACTGACTGTGGAAGACAAAACTCTGTCTTGGCGTAGAAAACGAAGCTCTGAAGACTTGATCACGGATGCGCGCCACACACCATTGGTGACGCGAGTGCCCGTGCCTTTCTTTTTCCCGGCGGCGGCGGTGCTGGTGCCCACAGCGGAGGAGCCACTCTTCTTCTTCGCAGCAACCGTGGCGGCAGCGGAATCGGTCGCGGCACCTCATTTCTTCTTCCCCATTCTACGGTGGCGGTGTGACCGGAGAAAGTAACTAGGAAATACGCGGAGCTGGTCCAGCACTGCAAAAGAGAGGAACACAAAGAAGCAGAGGAGCAGCAGCAATGGCGACGGAGGCAAAGGCAGAGAAAAGAAGCAGATGTGGAGATTACCGCCGCAGTATCGCTACTTAACCCACAGGAAGATGCAATCTAACAGCCACGAAAAACCCTACCAGACGCGTGGAATTCATCGTGCTCGACACGTGGAGGACCTGAAGCGTGAACCGTCCCCCACTACCCCCATTACACGCGGAAATCGAGGAGGCACAGTTAAAACAAAGATTACGCACGCCTGGTCAAGTCAGAGTCAGAAAATGGGACCCACCGCTCATCACGTCCCGTCAAACCTGCTCACGCGGGCAACTGAGGTCATCGCATTGTCAGCACTGACATCATCCAAAATTACGCAGCAGAAGACTTCGACTACTTTAGTCCTTGCTCGAGTCTTCGACTCCACCAAGCACTCGGGGGTTACTCCCATAGGGAGCCCTGGTCGCGCACCCTATGATTTTTTTTCTTTTTCTTTTTTACAGGAACATGGACAATCAAAGAAAACCCAACCACTCGAACAGTAATTCGACTATGGACATGGGTTACTCCCATAGGGAGCGCCAGAAGCAAATTCGACTGAAAGAAGCAAAAAAAGACGACAGCAGTCGCAAAAGTTATTTAGTCCATGCCTGAGTTTTCGACTCAACCAGGCAGTCGGGGGCTACTCCCATAGGGAGCGCTGGTCGCGCACCCTATGATTATTTGTACATCGTACTACATATTGATAACATCCACACTCGAAGTTTATGGCGACACCGCCTCATATTTTCCCTACAACGAGACTCCGTCTCCTGGGTTACCCGAATCATCTCCGCAATGACAAAAATTCGGATGCCGTGCTTACAGCGTGAAGATAAGACCTGAATAAGGCCTGGCAACGCATTTGCTGCGCACTACTAGAAAAATATCTGTGCCTACAGGTACGATGAACATGCCTTGATGGACGCGTCGAGTGCTCACACCCATATACTGGAATTCGACTCCTGTAAGACCTCCACAGCTTGAGTCGAATTACACCAGCACTTTTCTGGATTCGAGTCCGGGGACTCGAGTTCGAGTAGATGGCGTTGTTTTACCCTAAGGTAGTTAACTGATACCGATACATCGTTTAAATCAGGCACGTACATCAACAATCCCTATGACACAAACAAAGCAGTCGAAAAATATACTCAGTCATGCACTCGAAAGGGTTCCTAAAATGTCCAGTCGAATCTACGATTCCACTGGACACTCGGGGCCTACTGACATGGGTATACCCTACAGGTACTTGAGCTTGGTATATACGGTCTGAATACAACAGAGGCCCACGGTGTCGCCAAGGCCCAAACGGAGAACTCGAGTAACCTACAGACTCTCGATTGCTTGAAGAACAAGAAGAAGCTAAAGATAGAAAGTTCAAAGGGGAAAACCCTAACTTGTAACCGACTTGACCTGCTACCCGAGACTTAGCCTATCTATATAAAGGCTAGGAGGGGTGGTGAGGAGGACACATGCAACCCTAGTTTCCACAACCCTTGCCAGATTGCATCTGTGCACCATTGTAATCGTTGATTCCTTCAATAATTGCACGAGCAGACAAGCAGGAGTAGGGACCTCTGCGAGGCCTGAACCTAGGTAAATCTCCGAGTCCCCTGTGTGCTTGTTTGCTAGCTGATAGATGTCTCTAGCGCTCCATCCTTATCCAAAACCCAAGTCCATAACAATGGGCATTGATGAGTTAAACACCCGTCACTCGCAAACTATCACTAACAAGTAAGATAGCTCTAGTAGGAATCTTAAGCTCTAGGTTTATTTGCAAAAAGCTAGATTTATCTAAACTGAGTTTATAAGTAAAGAAAACTAAATTAATGTTCTAAATCACTTAAGTGGGAAACTAGCTTTCATATTCACAACCCTGTTGTGGTCAAGTCAAAATCATAGTTCACTTCACAAGTCATTTTGAAAACATCTGACGACGGAACAGTATGGCCACTCCAATTGTCCATGACCACGGACGCGGCTATTCAAATACTTTGACACTCTGTAGAGGTGGTACACTTTCACCACAAAATTCGATACATCCATCAGGGATAACCCTTAATCATCATACTTAATATGCGGATAATCAATCATAACCTTTCAATTACACACTCTAGTATAGGCACCTCCCCTATGAGCTTGGCCTCCCAGCCATGGTCATCTGCCATCCTGGGCACTGCATAGGTCGACAATTCACTCTTAGGAGGTAGCCTAAGCTCAAACGTCTTCCACGAGGGAACCCAAACTAATGCATATAAACTTCCGGCTAAGGCCTACCCAATTCGGGTATTGTGGTTGTACGATAAAATTGGAATGGTATCGCATCCGAACCCAACCATCAGTTTTTATAAAGGGCTAAGGATCATGCGTCAACATTTTCATCATCAAATCCTTTTGTGTTTCTCAACACATGTTAAAACATTTCAATAGAATGAAGCATCATTCCAAGGTTTTCAAAATCATTTTCACCAAGTATTCCCATCTAAAGTGATCAACTTTTATGCTTAGCACTAGCCACTAAAGTTAAGAGTGTTCACTAATTAGGGGTGATAATCTTCAATCTCATGTCATAGAATGACATCTAAGTATAGTCCTAGTTTTATACTCTTTATGCTATCTATACTACTTTCTCCAATACTCACAAAGCACTAACTAAAAGTAAAGAACTTTGGTAAAATAAAAGAGTAAAGCTTGCAAGTAAAACTTGGGATTGGTATAAATCAAAGGTATATAACCAAAGCATGCCTAATGCATCTTTCTTAGGTTATCTTGCAATTAGTGCTAGCTTGCCTTGAGTAGAGAAGTGGACGAAGTTTTCCTCTTCTTCCTCTTGGTAGTACTCCTCCTCGTATCCGAGGTCGGTACTATCGTCTATCAATAAATACGGGGTACACAATCACCAAACAATACTTAAGTACTTATATTGGGAAAACTAAGGTTCACACTTGATGATCTGGCATCATCACAATCATCACATGAAATAAAGCCTTAATCTTGTTTGTTTATTTTAGAAAAGTAATTTCTACTCAGTGAAATTCAGTAAGATTTAATATTCTCCAATTAAAATATGGGATCATGTGGACACATGTCATCACCACATATTCTAATACATGGGAATGTGATTTAAATGGTTGGTCATATTTCATAAAGTTTAAGATTATCATTTAATAGATTTAAAGTGACTAGAAATGCCTATATAGCATTATTTTGGTACTAGTCCAAAGTCACTGCATGTAAACCTAAATATTTTTACATATGCATATAGATCTCATCAAATGTGATTTTTGAGAGTTGGAATCAACTCAAAAACATCTATGGTAGATTTTTGAAAAATGTTTGAAGTTGGAAAAGTCTCTGTCTTGTTATTTTTACTGTAGATTATGTCTAACACCAAATGACTTAAATCCAACGGGTTTGGACAGATATTTAAATATCTTTCTAACAAAATTTTATCATGCAATTTGGTTCATTGAAACTCTCTGAATTGATTTTTGAATCGGTGGACAGAAACTAGTTTAAACTAAATTGGAAAATCATTATTTGAATTCACTAGGCTATGTGGGAAACTAAACGGGCCGGCCCAATCTGCACTGCACAGCTCAGCGGGCTGCTGACAGACGGGGTCCACCAGTCAGCGAGTCTATCTATGTGAAACGGTATCTGTGAATCTGAGCCCTACGATCAAGATCTAATCTAACGGCTGAGAGTCATCGTCGACGACGAATAGCTCCTGGGGTGGCTCCAATCGACAGCGCCGTTCTCCTTGGATCCAGCTAGGATCGGCGATAGGGGCGAATGGCATTGTCGTGGACGACGGTTTTAATGGCGGTCACGATAGCTCCTAGGGCGGCTCCAATCGACGGCGCCCTTCTCCTCCTGCAGTGGCGGGCTCCGGCCAAATTCCGGCGAAGGAGAGATCGCCTTGCTCCGGGGAAGGGTGAGGGAGTGTTAGTGAGAAGTGGTGAGGGTGTTGGTGTGGAGAATGGAGGCAGGGGAGACCTCTACTTATACTACGGAGAGGGGACCAAACGGCGGTGGTTCGGGCTCGTCGGTGACGATGCTACAGGCGGCTAGCAGCACGGCTGAGGCTAGGGGACGGTGCGGTGTTCCCTGGCGATCATCACGGAAGTAATGGCGTGGCACGGGGTGGTGTGGATTGGTCAGGGGCGTGCGGTGCTCTGAGCGTGAGCGGCGGTGTTTGGGACAGCGTGCGGGAGCTACGGGTTGCACGACGACGAACGGGGGTGTCTGGGAGGTTGTGGTGCTCATGGCGAGTGGGCGCGTGCGCGGAGAGGACGAGCCGCGGTTTGTGCGAGGCAGTCGGGTGCGGCGAGCTGGCGCGCTCTGGGCACGGTGCAGAGACGGTGGGCGCGACGTAGCTAGGGTGGTCCGAGGCTCTCCTGTGGTCGTGGATTGGACAGGGGGTGGCGGTATACTACGGCGTGTCTGGTGTGTGTCGTGGGCGAGGGCGGCGTGGCTCCCAGCACGCTATCCACTATCGGCCGGCGACGACCACATTAAGGCGGCACGGAACTGGTGCACAACGACAAAGAGGAGGCCAGTCTGGTGCTGCTCGACACTAGGGGAGACAAGGGAGTTAAGGGGAGACCAAATGGTCGATGGATTACTGCTTAAACAGTGAAGTTATGCAGAGCTGGATTTGTGTCTGCAAGGTGTTTGAGGAAATGGCCGCAAGAAATTTAATTTGAAATTTTTGAATCAAATTTTGTGAGTGATCTATACTTATGCTTGGTAGTCTCTGGTTTCTTGGGTTGGCCAAGGGGAATTGGTTTGATGGGTTTTTGAAAAAGTGTGATCTTACCATATGAACTAGATTCAATTTTCAACTGTCCATTAAATTTATTAGGAAAATGTTTTTGTAATTTTGTAAAGTGAGCCTAGATACACTTTTACTTGGGCTAGCAAGGGGTGAAAAGAGGTGGAATTGTTTCTGTTAAAATTTCTCTTCTAGGAACACTCAAAGTGGCCTAGTGGTTAACTTTGGTCAAAATGACCATTGATTAATTAACCCATATTTGATTCCTTTTTCTTTTGATTTTGTTTGTAAATGGCCTAGATGGTGTAGTATTCACCTTTAAACCATTTCTCATCATTTGTAGAAATCAAGCATGGCAAATTCAATCAATTCTACACTAATGCAAAATACACATGCATTCATATTCAAATTTGTAATAAAAGTTTTTGTTAACCCTAAACTTAGGTGATTAGAACTTGATAATCTTGATTAGAAGTTTTGGGGTGTTACAGTTTTAGGGTCCTTGTGCTAAATGCAATTTTCATTTTTTATGTGGTCCTTGATATGTAACTTGTACTTCCACCGACTATGTTCACTCTCAGCACATCGCACCTACTAGACCAACCATTAGATCGGCCATTTGTAGTACTTCTTATTATCTTATCTTTATCTTGTCCTATCTCTCTTACAATACCTTACCATACCACGCACTACATATAGTGTACGGATTAACATTGAACATTGACCGTTGGATCAAGACTAGCAAATCCAAACATTGCTAACCGTTGGATCTTCTTTTCCATTCTTAGCATCTAGAAAGATTCTACTAATAGTCTTTAGCACGATGGCCGCTAGTATATGTAAACCTCTAGCTCAAAACACACACTTATTGCTTAGTTTCAGGGTCGTCCTTGTGCTAAATGCATGGATTTGGATGCAATTTTCATTTTTATGAGGTCCTTGATGTAAATTGTAATTCTACCCGCCATGTTAACTCTCAAAGCACCTCGCTTCCTACGAGACCTACCATTAGATCAGCCATTCGCAGTACTTCTTATGTTACCTTTATCTTTGTCTCTTATCTCTTACAATACCATGAATACCACCACTATATAGTGTAGGGATTAACTTATTTGAACATTGACCGTTGGATCAAGACTCAAAAATCCAAACATTGCTAACCGTTGGATCTTCTTCTTAGCATCTAGAAAGATCCTACTGATAGTCTTTAGCATGATGAACACTAGTATGCACAAACCTAAAAACACATAGTACTTCATTACTCGGTTTAAGGGTCCTTGTGCTAAATGCATGGACTTGTTGGATGCAATTTTCATTTTTATGAGGTCTTTAATGTAACTTGTACTTCCACCGACCGTGTTAACTCTCAAGCACCTCGCTCTTACGAGACCTACCATTAGATCATTCGCATTACTTCTTATCTTATCTTTATCTCGTCTCTTATCTCTTACAATACCATACCACTACATATAATGCAGAGATTAACTTTGAACATTAACAGTTGGATCAAGACTGGCAAATCCAAACAACATTGCTAACCATTGGATCTTATTTTCCATTATTATCATCTAGAAAGATTCTACTGATAGTCTTTAGCACGATGAACGCTAGTATGCGCAAACCTCAAAACACAGTACTTCATTGCTCGGTTTTCGGGTCCTTTCCTAAATGCATGCATGGACTTGGATGTAATTTTCATTCTTTATGAGGTCCTTGATGTAACTTGTACGTACTTTCACCGACCGTGTTAGCTCTCAAGCACCTTGCTCCTATGAGACCTACCAAGGTTAAACGAAAATGCAACTGCCCCAATTATCACACAAACTGGACCACGGTTTCTTATACGTAATACCCAAGTTTTTAGTACTAGGATTCCTAGCTAACTTCGCGCACTTCGGTGACTTCTTGTCAATTTAATGAAATTAAGTCAAACTTTAGCTACAAGTAAGTGTGATAGATTGCTCTTGAATTAATTGTCTTTTCGGAGGTATATGTGTGCATCTTCTTGTAGTAAACAATGACGTTGGCGTGAGTTTCCAAAAACCTGGAAAGAAAATTCTCAGTTTTCTGAGTGATGACGAGATGATTCTTTTCTGTAACGAAAGTCCGAAGAATATGGATCTCAATGCCATAAGCCAAGCTTCTAGACATATTAGCTAGGTGGACCAATGTGATTTAATTACGATTCCCATGTTTTATAAGTTTTCAATGTTCCTAGCCAACCCCGTCCACTTGTTGAATGACTTTATGTCGATGTATCGAAATAAAAGGTCAAATTTGAACTACAAGCAATAAATTGTAGCTTGGTTTGAAATTTTTATGTAAAAAGCTTTTGGGTTTACCCATTGAGCGGCCAATTAATATACCCATTGAGACCGTTCGACTTCTAGCTACTAAGATTTTTCCTCTTGAAAATTTTGAACCCCTTCTGAAAACGATCACATGAAATAAGGAGAGGGGAAATGATTTTTCTATTCTCTATGGTCAACACATAACCTTGAGGTGCACCTTAGGCTTAAAGATACTTTATAGTTTCCACTATGTATAAGGTGAACCTTAGCGGATGCCACATACTAGGCCATATTAAGGTGTGTTTTTTATCTAATATCTACTACTGTAATAGAGCAGTTTTGCATTGGATCCATATATAGCACCAATCATGACCGTTGGGTTGTCAGGTCCAATGGTTCAGAGCAGCTAGATTTGTGTTGAATAGTACATAGAGCAAACTCCACCATGTTCTAGAACCATCATGTCACCAACCCCAAAATTTCAAAGCATAGTAGGTTGTATTCTCAATATGTGTAGATAATTATTATTAATAGACTTACTTTATGCATTTTGGGGGTGGTGACATGATGGTTCTAGAACAAGGTGGAGTTTTCTCTAGGTCTGTGCTCCCTCGCTCCGTCCCAAAATGTAAGGCGCCTAAGGATTGGTCAAAAGTCAAACCTTACTAACTTTGACCAAATATTTAGAAAAAAATATCTACATCTACAATATTGAATGGACATATTAAGAAAATATACTTTATGGTGAATCTATTGATAGTAATTTGGTATTCTAAATTTTTATATGTTTGTGTATAATCATGGTTAAACTTAAAACATGTTGACTTTTGACTAATCCTTAGGCGCCTTATATTTCGGCGGAGGGAGTACTATTCAACACGAATCCAGTTGCTCTAAACCGTTGGATCTAACATCCCAACGGTCATGGTTAGTGTTATGGATCCAACTCAAAACTGCTTCACTATAGTAGTATAAGTAGAGAGAATATAGTCTATTGTGCTATGAAATTTTGGGGGTGGTGACATTATGGTTCTAGAACATGTATGGTGGAGTTTGCTCTAGGTACTATTCAACACGAATCCAGCTTCTCTGAACCATTGGATCCAACAGTCCAACGGTCAGGATTGGTATTATGGATCCAATTCAAAACTGCTCCACTATAGTAGTAGAGATAGAGGTACCTTATCTTATCTTATGACTATATAGTGTACGAATAAGTTTGAATGTTGACCGTTGGATCAAGACTCCCGAATCCCAGCATTTCTAGCCTTTGGATCTTTTTTCCATTCTAGCATATAGAAGATTCTATTGATAGTATTAAACACAATGAATGCACTATGCATAAACCTCTCCACACACACTTCTCCATCATACTAGAATCTTCTCCCTCGTAACTAATAATCGTTGACTTCTACATGATCTTATCTTATCTTACCACTATATAGTGTACAGATAAGTTTGAATGTTGACCATTGGATAAGGACTCACAAATCCTAGCATTTCTAGCTATTGGATCTTCTTTTCCATTCTAGCATCTAGAAGATTCTATTGATAGTATTGAACACAATGAATGCACTATGCATAAACCTCTCAAAACACACTTTATCATCATACTATAATCTTCTCCCTCGTTTCTCTAGACCATGTTACCAAAAATTTCAAGTGTTAGGTAGATAATAATATTTGAATTCTACACATGATGATACAAAGTACAAGGACCAAATATACAACCATACTTTATAGATGTTGATCAAATTTACAATTTTTTGTGCTTTACCAATTATAATTTTATATAGTGATGATATGTCATACAATTTACTATCTGAGCCTTATTAAGGTGTGCTTTTTTACACAACGCGGGAGTAGTATGTTTCTTTGCTTAGACATATGGTCACCTCTGTCCACGCACTGTACATGCTAAGAGAATAAAACGTTGGCAGGGGAAGAGGGCAGCAATGAAGAGAAGTTGAAGGCGGTTCCATGTCAGAGCAAAGTTATGATGGGTTTCTAACACGAGGTACTCCTATGGCCTTACAGTGTACACTCTACTAGTAGTAAATTTCAGGACCTATTGATGCCTACGCACTTCTATTCTTGTAGACAGTTGTTGGGCCTCCAAGTGTAGAGGTTTGTAGAACAGCAGCAAGTTTCCCTTAAGTGGATCACCCAAGGTTTATCGAACTCAGGGAGGAAGTGGTCAAAGGTATCTCTCTCAAGCAACCCTGCAATCAAGATACAAGAAGTCTCTTGTGTCCCCAACACACCCAATACACTTGTCAGGTGTATAGGTGCACTAGTTCGGCAAAGAGATAGCGAAATACAAGTGGTATGGATAAAAGACAACGGTGCCAGAAAATAGCTTGATGGCATGGAAGAGACAAAAGGAAAACGGAAATAAAGATGGAAGCAAGAAAACATGTAACAGATCTAGTTGCAAATGGTATTTCAATGTCTAGAAACAAGGCCTAGGGATCATACTTTGACTAGTGAACACTCTCATATACATATCTTCTCTTTATGATACTACTCTGAACTAATCTCCGGTTGGACACTGTAATCCATGGTAGGGCTATAACAGCACACCTCAAAGTTCGCTTTCCCCATCTATATAACCCCACACTGTCACCTTGAGCTCTAGATGGTTCCAACAAACACCACAATTTCATAGAAACATCCAACTCCAAATATAACTCATAACAAGTATTTGTAATCTCTAGCCTAAGTGCCACCATGGTGTGCACGCTGTCACTTTCACACACATGAGGAGAGCAGAGATCTATTAAAGCACTTGAGTAGCAAAGTAGATCTACTTGATTACAAAGATCATGATCACAATATGATCATGCATAGAGAGAGATGAACATATAGCTACCGGCAGAACCCTTAGCCTCGAGGAAAAAATACTCCCTCCTCATCATGGGAATCAGCAACGACGATGGAGATGGTGGTGCAAATCGATGGAGATGGCTCCGGGGGCACTTCCTCATCCCAGCAGGGTGCCGGAACAGAGACTTTCTATCCCCCGAATCTCCCCTTCGGTGGCGGCAGTGCTCCGGAACTTTTCATGGATGGAGGCTGGATTTTTTTAGGGTTTTCTCATCGGGAGGATTTTATAGGCGAAGGGGCGATGTCAGAGGGTGGACCAGGGGCCCACACCACCTGCTGGCGTGGCCAGGGGACCCGCGCCACCATATGGTGTGGCCATCCCCTGGCCCCACTCCGTCTCGTCTTCTGGCTCCGTGTTCCCCTTGGTGAAATATTGACTTTGGCTTTTGTCCCATCCAATTCCGAGAATATTCATTTTCTGGCTTTTCTGGAACCAAAAACAGAAGAAAACAGGCAACTGGCACTATGGCATCTTGTTAATAGGTTAGTTCTAGAAAATGTGTAAAAGTACTCCAAAGTGTGGACAAAACATAGGACAAATGATATAAAACAAGCATGGAGCATCAAAAATTATAGATACGTTTGCAACGTATCAACATCCCCAAGCTTAACTCCTGCTCGCCCTCGAGTAGGTAAGTGATAAAAAAGAAAATAATTTTTGAGGTGACATGCACCATCACAATCTTGATCGAGGTATTTGCAAGCATTGAAAGCTGGCACCAAAGAACTTTAACATAGCATGAAAGATATAGTTCTAACAATAAGACATAGCAACTATGTTGTATAATGAAAATGTACAAACAAAAGATTCATGAATAACAATGCTTTCAAAGACATTTGTTTGTTTCACATATAGAAAACATAATGAGAATGGTATTCAGCTTGTCCCTCATAGTGTAGCAAAACATAAATGCATAGGAAACCTTCAAAGTTCATAAGGGTGACTAGATACAAATAGTTTAAGAACAAGCAATATCAAAGTTATACATCAATCCACAAGTCTTGAAACACTGCACATTAAATTAAGAATGGCCACTATGCTCTCTTAATAGGTGCATAAAGATAGAAGATGGAGACTCAACATAAAAGTAAAAGAAAGGCCTTCATAGAGGGAAGAAGGGATTCAAGTCTCATAAAGAGCTTTCAAAAATTATGGTAATTTTTAGCTTTTAGCTCTCATTGCCCCTGTCATAAGCATCTTGAAGTGATTAAGGTTAAAGTGAACAAACTATGAAGTATATGCTTGACAAAGTATAAGTTGGCAATCTCATGTCCCTTGAATATGAGGGTCCCTCCTCATGCTACTCAAGTTTAGTTACCGGTAAGTTCTTGTCATAGTAAGTACATGTGTATCATAGAGAAGCACCAACAGGGTACCCCTTGCCCGATGATACGGAAGAATCCCCATATCAAAATGACAAGGCAAGTAGACAATAAGCATCTCATTAGTCTTCTTATTTACCGTGGGAAAATGGTGCTTTTTTCTCTCTTTCCTCTTTTCTCATCTCTTTTTTTCTTTCTCTTTTTCTCTTTTTCTCAATCTCTATCTCTTTTTTATAAGAATAATGCTTCATAGATTTCTCATTATGGTTACGCTGCAGGTTTCCACCATGATTAGGCAAGGATTAGACCAGCGGTCTAGGCGTTTCTCTAACACACATACGTAACTCCATGGACTTACAAGCTCCCCTTTCATTTCACGCTGATGACATCCATAGACAAAAGAGCATGATATCAACTAGGTACAATGTACAAGTGCAATGTTAAAAGCGTTCCCCATGAAAGCATGGTTCTGCTAATCCTAACGTATAAGTGCAAGCATATAAAACATAGATGACACAATGGTTCAAGTTTATTAGGGGCAAGAAAAGTAAAGTGTGCCATCAAGTTCGTGAGAGATTTAATCACTAGTTTTGTCATAATAAGTTTAATTCGGAAGGTAGATAAAAACATGAATATACTTGGAATAGCAAATGCTAATAGGTAGGTATGGTGAACTATTTTGAATAACTTGGTTTTATTTGGAGTTCGATGCATGAGTGGAACTCATACTTGGTTATGGAGGTTGGCAAAAGACTGGGAGCGACCAATTAAGAGAGCAATACTGGCCATAATCATGCAAAGCGACAAAACATCATTAATTAAAGAATAAAGTGATATTACAAGTCGAAAACTAAAGGATTATAGAGGCTATGGTGACTTGGTATAGTCTTAACATGGTGTGAGCATGCGCCAAGTCAACGCAAATAAAGCATCAAAGGAGAATACCACAATACTATGCTTTAATATGCTAAAACAACTCATGATTATTTCAAGGCACATTAAGAAATCTCAATTGTTTATAACATGTCATGCTAAAGAAAAATCACTAAGCATAATGCCAAAACAATATGAAGTATGACATGACAAAGCATAGGCCATAGTCAAAAACAAGCTCCTTTTTACCACTTAAGCTTGAACTTTTCCTACTCTTTTCCAATCCAAACCAACTTTATTTGAAACTACTCACAAAGATAATAATAATAAATAAAGATCAGTGAGCTTGTCTCACAAATCCAAAAAGAAGAACTAAAAATTTCTAAACTGAAAGCACAAGAAAACTAAGGCTAAACACAGTGCTAGCAAAAGAGAACACTCACAAAACAATAAGAATGAAAACTCGAGTGTTCTAGGCAATGAATAACGGGGTGTGTCTCTCTCCAAAAGAAGTGTGTTGGGATCAAACAACTTATTGAAGAAAACCAAACAAAATAAAACTAAAAACAAAAACAAAGACGCTCCAAGAACAACACAATTGTGCATGAAACAATAAAAATGAAGTGTCTAGAAAGACCTCAGATTTTTATTGATGAAGAAGGAGATGCCTTGGGCATCCCCAAGATTTGACGCTTGTACTTCTTGAATATTTCTTGGGGGTGACACGGGTGGAATCCCCAAGCTTGAGCTTTTTTCCATTCTGCATCTCATTACATCATTCTTTCCTTACACCTGAAATTTTTCCTTCATACAAAACTTTACACAATCTTCATTAGCAACGTTAGTGCATTCAAAAGATAATAAACCTTTGGATTTAGTTTCAAAACAGAAAAACTTTAATTAAAAACACATGCTACAGTATAAATTCCTTCAAAAAGCTCAATTTCCCAAAGAGAACCCAAAAAGAAATCAATAAAGAGGCAAATGCAAATAATGGCAGAAATCTGTCAAAACAGACCAGCAAGTAAAAAATGATTTTTTTAAAGACCTTCTGTTGCTCAAATCGAAAAGTGTTGAACTAAAGAAAGTTCGCTAACAACCTGGGGGGTTTATTCAGAACATTACACCCAATCCGATATACAGTGATATTTCACGAATTTTTACAGTGAAGCACAAAAATCTGTTTCGGGACAGCACTTCCCCAAATCTTACTTCCCTCTCATTAGAGATTTTTCATGGCACAAAAATCAAATAAAAATGGATAAGGAGAGGTTATTACAAAAGTAATAACTTCCAAGACTCATGAAAACTATTGGGTTATCTCCCAATAAGTACTTTTCTTTAACGCCTTTAAGTTAGGCATTATAGTTTGAGAAGATGCTCACATAAGTAATACAGATTGAAGTAAAAGAGAGCATCAAGAAGAAAATTCAAAGAAAATTTAAGTCTAACCCACTTCCTATGAAAAATAATCTTGTAAACAAACAAGTCATAAAAGCACAAAGCAACAAGCATAGGAAAGAAAAACAAGTGCAACTTCAAAATTTTCAACATAAACAGGGAAAACTTAATATTGTTGTAACATCCCAAAGAATTTCCTATTTTGGAATGTTAAATTAATAAGTTGATTTAATTGTTTGATCTTGTTGAAAATTTTGAATAAAAATAAACTTTTGTTGTTTTTTTGAAATTTTATCAAACCACATTAAAAGAATGGGTTAATATGTCTAACACACTGTTTGAGAAGTTTATAACAAATCCAAAACATTGTGTTGCCTTGCATTCATACAAGTTCTTAAATTAAACCCAATTTACAAAACCCTATTTTTGAATTACGAAAATACCACTACAAGAATACAAACAAGGGAGTATAAATCCATTTATTTTGAATCTAAAAATAATGCCCAAAAGGATCCTATGATGATCTACTAAATTTTCCAAGAATTGAGAAATTTGTTTGAGCTCATTTGAAGCTATAAAACAAAGTTTATAAATGAAATAAGAAAAATAGAAATTAAAAACAAATAAAAAAAAGAGTTAAACTAACCTAAGCAGTTCGGCCCACCTACCGCACATACGCGAGGAGCGCATAGCACCGCAGCAGCGCGGTGGCCCAGTCCCGGCCCAGCTACCGCCCTGGCATAGCCCAGTCCACTCCTCTCCCACTGACAGTGTGGTCCCACCTGGGCGTCTTCCACCTCCAGCCGGTTTCTAGGAAGAACACGATATCCTCCTGTCCCGATTCAAATCCGCAGAAATCGCACCGATTTGTTCGGATTTCCTTCAAATCCGCGTGGATTTTTCCCCCTCCGCACGTCATCGGCCCCATATGAACCTCCGCACCGCCGCTGTTGACCACCACCCGACGTGCCGCCACCATCCGCCGTCGTTGTCGTCGTCTCTGTCACCTGTAAGTCGCCGGCCATCCCTCGTCGTCCGATCGTGATCTAACGGCCTATATTAGAACACCTTACCGAATCGGTACCAGCCAATAGCAGCACGCCGCGTCAGCCCCGCGTTAGCGCCGCTGGCCCAACCCCGCGCTGCCACGTGTCGTCCGCATAACCACCCTGTCTGTTTTATTTTTTTAAATAATCAGAAATTATTTTAATCTCGTTTAATTCATAGTAAATCGAATCCTTGGACAAAAATTACGTATAATATACCATTAGATTCATAAAATTGAGTAGAACCCAGATCTGCAATAATATTGCTAGTTTATTGTACTGATCTTGTGGTAGAATGTAAATATTAGTTTGGCGTATTATAAGTATAGGAAAATAATCGCAACTCCGTTTTAGTTAATTCTTGTTGCGTTGGCTTTGTATCTACGAGTTCTACTGTGTAAAATTGGTATACCATGCTTAGAGTATTTAGATCTGTTTCGAGGTAGATTAGAAGTGTAGATCTATTTATGAGCATATTTATAATTAAGTAATAATCCAAAATCTATACCTAATAATAATAAAGAACGTTGTCAACCAGCTTTTTTTTGGACGATTTTGCCCTCCCACTACTATTTATATTATTCACCACTGCCATCCGTTAAGTGAAAAAACCGTTCTAATTTTCTTTTTTGACTATTCCTAGCTCCCGTCAGTTTTTTTTTTTTTTGAGAGATAGCTCCCGTCAGTTGAGGAGTCACAACAGGGCAGCCCGATGGTCGAGGGTGTGGGCGGCGCCGGGCGATCTGCAGGGGAGGGGCGTGGGCTCCACTCGGCGAGCTACAGGGGAGGGGCGGGGGCGCCGCCATGCGAGCTACAGGTGAGGAGCGGGGGCGCCGCCGGCGAGCTACAGGGGAGGGGCTGGGACGCCGCCATGCAAGCTGCAGACGAGGGGCGTGGGCGCCGCGGGGCGAGCTGCAGGGTAGGGAAGGGCGTGGACACCGTCGGTCGAGTTGCAGGGGAGGGGCAGGGGCACGGGCGCCGCCGACGGTTGGGGAATAAGGAGGCGGGTAGAGAGGTGTGGCACCGATGACCGGGGAAGGAGCCAGGACAGGGAGGGGATATGCTGACGACCTGGGAGGAGGCGGGTATGGCGTGGCGGCTCTCTCGACCGGGGAAGGAGGCGGGGCGGGGATGGGCGGTGCTGACGACCGGGAAGGAGGCGGGGTACGGAGTGGCGGCTCTCTCGACCGGGAAAGGAGGCCGACGGGGAGGGGTGGTGCCGGCAGCCGGGGACGGAAGCTGGGCAGGGATTGGCGGTACCGGTGGCCGGGGAAGGAGGCAGGACATGGAGGGACGGTGCCATCGGCCTGGGAAGGGGTCGGTGGTGGCGATGGAATCTTTAAGCTATACATCAAAGACGGACATTGATGGGAGAGCTAAAGCTTGTCAAGTGGAGGAGAGAGTCGCACTAATTTAATTTCTAGGCAGAGTACTGTAATGAACAGGCCATATACGAGCGGGAGCCAGAAATTCTTAGAAACTAAGTCCCGTGAGTGAAAAATATGAGACACTGAAGCAAACCAAACTAATATTAGTATCGATATACAGTTTCCGAACACTTTTACTAACCTCCATAATGCATTGTAGAGTGATTTAGTTCCACTGTGATCAGAGGGGTGATCAACGACCTGTTCCAAGAATAGGTGATTTTACTGATCATCTGATGGGGTGTGTGGTGATGCTGTATGTGCATCTTTTCCACAACCGCTCTTTGAAGAAGTAGATTTGGTAGAGCAGGCTAGCTAGAAGAGAAGTGATGGGGGATTTTTCGTCAAAAGCGAGAGATGTACTATTGTAGTCTGTACTCTGTAGAGATGTATGTGGAGCAGGGAGGAGGAGAATGCCTAATGGATGGGAGGGACGCACTGGGAAGAGATTGACCGGCTGGCTTCTGCTTGCAGGAGTCGATGCAAAGAGAGATGCAACGAAAGATTGATTGCTAGCTGTTTAGTTTTGCTGGTGTTGCTATGTTGTTGCAGCGAGAAATTGAGGCAGAGTTTGAACAGGGTTAGAGAGGTTGATTCTTCTGCATCTGAGACATCGACGGTAAAGTCCATGGAGTCGTTATGGGATCTTGCTGATGTACTACATGCTGGCTCTGGGAGATGCTCGATCGAGCAATGCAGCTATGTTGGTTGGGTAATCTTTGATGAGATCAGATGATGTATGTGGATGCTAGGACGTGGAAGAAGCAGAAGCATGAAGCACATCGATTGTTGGGTGCTGTATTTCTCTATTCTTCCCTATTTGCTCTTGATTGAACCCAAATATAATAGCTTCCAAGTATGCAATGTTTCCAACTAATGTCGTTGACGCTCTAAAATGCATGGTTCTGTTAGTAACCCATCATTTAGTTAGTTCATTTTTAGTTGCGAGAAACTCTTTCTTTTGTCTATTTTCATTTGAGAACCTCACTTACAGTCTTTGTCATCAACCAATGATTGGCTTCATGTACGTTGTACTATACTGTTGTTTCTTCTACTGAATCTTGGGAGGTTGGTTCTGAACTTCTACTCAAACTACTACGTCTCGCATGCATCTCCTTCGATTTTTCCAGTTTTTGCTCGTACTGGTGTAGATAGTGTATCTCTTCCTCCTCCTACAAGTTTTCAGAAAAAAGACTCGCCTAATTTGGGCCAATTAGGTGCAGCCAAGAAAAACATAGCGTGTTCTGGTCTAATGATGGTGGCCGGGCCAACAAAATCGACAAGATCATCTTGAACAAAGTGGTCATCTTGTCGAGTCAATGTTGAATGCAGTCATTCATGTCGGTGGCAAGATGGACAAATTGGACGAGGCCAAGGACACGAAAGTTAGATGGCAAAGTGAGCTCAAAGACAAAAACAATAACATGCCCTTCTACAAACTCAAGGATGATTTTATCAAGAGCATTCGAGGAGTACTAGGTGCTAATTATCGCCGGAAACACGTTGTCCACGTATATATACCCTGGTCAATTCACGGACCAACTACATGGCAAAGTAAACAAGATAGTGTGCTTATAAGGGTGGGAAGATAACCGCCAAAAAAGTAAATGTCATTATTCATAGTAGCATGAGAAGTTGAAGTCGGATTCTGATGTGTCTGTAAGAGATTCGTCTCTTTTATTTCTGTTGCAACGCACGGACATTTGTGCTAGTACTTAAAATCTGTGGCAAATCGATACTAATGACATCCCCAACTCAATAACACCCTTGAATAATATCCTTGGTCAAATTTGAACCCATCCTTGCATATTACCATGTTGCATGCATGCATAATTACCTTCGTGGCATTGTTTGGTGCAAATTGTGACTGGATCTATATTTGTTGTAACATCCCAATTTTAGAAACCCTGATTAGTTGTCCAGAATGCAAAAATCAGGGGGAATAAAAACTTTTTCTTGTGCTTTGGTGTAGTGCTTGCTTGTTGTTTGCTTGCACTTGTACTTATGATGTGTATCTTAGGATACTCCTTACCTCACCCTCAGTTGACAAAAGCTTTTTACCCAAAACTATCTTGGCTTACTTTACATATTCTCAAACGTTCTGGCATTTCAAAACAGGAGCCAAGATGACTATGTAACCAAAACTATTTTTGTAGCTTCTATTAACAAAACTATGGAGAGATATATACAATCTCCTTATGTCTTCAAGATAGAACACACAACTAATCTTACCTCTAGTTTTCCCAAAACTCTTGTTCAAAGCATTTGAATTCTACTCTTGGTAGAGATACCAAGAACCCTCATCTTATTCAAAACTCAACCTCTTCAAAATGCCCCAACCCTACCCCAAGCTAGGCTTGATGGTAACCTCATTAGTGGTTATGCTTAGTATAAGATGAGTTGCCTTGATCTGCTGTCTGATGAGTTGCTCTGATCTGCTGTTTGACTTGTTTGCTTAGGAAGTAGTGTGAGCCCCTCTAGGAGCTCATCACTAGGATCAAGATGTTTCCCAATCATCAACCCCTAACCAAGAATGCAAACCTAGATATGATCCCTAGCCATTAGGTGATCATCTAAAACCCTTAACCAAGATCAATTCTGAGGATTTCCATTCTAGATGTTTCCAAGTTCATGAAGACCAATATCAAGCAAGGATCTCTTCTACTCACTCTAAACTTCAATATCATCCCCTTGCTTATGCTCTAATACCTTGCCACTCCTCCAAGAACATTCCCTCTCATACCCTAGGCAAAATCCTCAAAACTGCCAAATTTGACAAAGTGTGGAAACATATTCAACATCACCTTTTTGAATGCCCCCTCTTCTCAAACCATGTGCATTTTTGGAAATGCACCTGAACCATCTTGTTAACCATCCTAAGGAATACCAAGGCCCACATTTTCCCTTGGTTATATCCTCCTCCAACCCACTTTTCCATGATGATTTTGCAGACAAGAAAATAACTTTTTCTGCAAAACTAGTCATCATGCCTACTTTGGTAGAAGCTCACACCCTCATACAACCTCCTTTGGGACAACTCTCTGCATGGTTGTGATATACTCCTTGACGGTTATCAAAACCTACTTCACTTGACCCAAGTGGATCTCTGTGCTGCTTAAACCCACATGGTTTATAAGGCATCATGACTCATTTTGCACGGCAGCCTTAACTTCAACAAAGTTTGCCATCACTTCTAGATCACCTCAAATGCTATCAATTAAAAATCCTCCTGCCATGATAATCTATATGACCTGGTATACCCATCCATCTATCCCTTGCACCAAGGTGAGCTCTGAGCTCCAAGATGCAAGCATGTCTTGGTGGTATAAAAATAACACCACCCTAGATCATCAACTCCCTGTTTTCCATCCTTTCCAAGTTGGAATTTCATTCCACAAGTTTGAAACTTCTTGCTACACCTTTTCTATCTCATCTACATTGATCCCCAATATTTATCAAAAAATTTCCATAACTATTATGGCCCCAAGACTACCTAATTCCTTAAATAGTCAAAATCTCCAAAACTCCCTCCATAGAGGAAAGCTTGGTTTTTACCAAAACACTTCCCCAACTTTTGGCTCAAGTGAATTCCATATATCATACCTCACCTTCCCTCCTCAAAAATATATATTTTTGAGAAGCTTTAATATTTCTTTTTGTCCATTTTCTGAAATGGCTGAATTGGAATAATAATTGTTTTAAATACTTTTAATCCCCAATAAATCTTGGGAAAATTCCCCTAAGTGTGTATTCACATTTGGGACACTTCCACACAAAAATCCATCCTATTTATCAAATTCTCTTCTAAAAATAATTTATGTCCTTTTTGAGTAATTGGATTTAGGAGGACTAAAACTCCTCTGAAAAATCTCAAATAAATCCTAGGAGTCTACCTTTACCTCCTCTACTCACCAGTACCATTTTCTCCTCTGGTCCAATGCAAATATTTGGATCTCCTTCACAACCAACAATTGGATCAATTTTGGCAAACTAGCAAACTACTAGTCTAAACCACTTCCAAATTTCACCAAAGCTTAATAAAAGCTCATCCTCAGCCCCAGGACACCCCACTGGTCGACCACCACTGTAGCACCACCCCACCAATTACCCATTTTGCCCTTGTACTAGTAGAAGGAGAGAGAGACAACAAAAATCTTACAAGATTTGTCCCCCTTAATTACCACTAATGCCACCTCCCCTCTCTCTGGTCAGCACGACCCAAATACCACTACTACCCCTTCCCACCTCCCTCTGGACCAATCCCCTGGCCAGCATTGCCCTCCACCATGTCCAAAATGGTAATTCACCACATCTACTCCCCCCTCTTGGTATATAGGCCAGAGACCACCCCAGCCAGCCCTCTGCCCCGCATTTGCCCCCTCACACCTCCCCCCAGTACTCCCTTCCTCTCCCTTGCGCTGTGTTGTCCGAAGGAAGAAGAAGGAGAAGCTTCGGCTTCTCCCAAAAATCAAGCAAGGCTCTCTCCCCTCTGCTCTATTCCCTCTGCATGTCAGCCCATGTGTTCCCCTCTTCCTCCTCTACCTCACCGTGCTCTCATTTCTGTCCAGGACCAACTCCTCCATCGTCAGCGCTGAGCTCCGACAAGGTCCCTCTCTGCCGCCGTCGCACGAGCTGCATCTAGTGGACCTCCGTCGTCGTGTCGCCCACCGATCTGCTCAGCACCGTCGACCGCGTCGCCCTGCACCCTCCGCGACGCCTCCCGAGCCCTATGGTGAGCTCCCGCCTCCCTCTCCGCTACCTAGGGTTCCATAGCCGGCCACCCTGCTTCGCGTAGACGACGACTAAGCGCCGTCCGTCGCCACTTGATCCAACGGCCATATCCGGCCGATACCCCTTCGCGCCCCACTGTCGCTGACCGGCGGGACCCGCTCGTCAGGTTCGAACCACGCCCCGCGTGCTCTCCTGCGGGCGACGCTGGGCCGAGATTGCCTCCGCGGCCCACCTCCCTCTGAAAACCCAGCCCAGTACCTGGAGCCCCCCTTTTCTTTTTCTTTTAAATTACAGATCCAGTTCTGTACTACTTGAAATAAATCCAAATAAAATGGTAAACCAAGTCCAGATGCCTAGATCTAAATTTTTGGTGGTTCTCTAATGTTTTCTCAAATATGCAGAGGCAACCCCATGTACAAAATAATTTTCTTTAATTACTGGTAATTATTCTGCTAACAAGTATACCTTGCACTAAGTAATTTCCTCAGAGGGTTTCACAATTCCATTTGGGATGAACCAAAGCTCCTCTCAGAGGTATTTGACATACCTATCATCTAGAACAGGTCCCATGCCTAGCTGAATAGTATGCTGCCTTTAACAAAAATAACAAAAACAACAACTTTCTGTCCTAGATAAATTCCCCAGGTCTAACCAAATGTGGTATTGATCTGAGTCCAATTTCCAGTACCTCATATTACCAATATAAATCAAACCCTAGCAGCTCATAATTTATTGAGCTCTGGTTGGATATTAGTGATTTAAATACTTCTATAAGGGGTATTTTCCACTAAATAAATTACTCCAGGAGTTTGACGACTCCAAACAGAGTGAATCCAACTTCTACAGAAAGGTATTTGAAATAGCTATAATATGCCCTTGGAATGAACTCAATATCTCCTTTAGATTTAATCTGGTGATAAAGAGAAGAATCATACAGAACTGCCTTTGGGAATTTCCTGAGGGCATTCTGGTAAATATTTTAACTTGATTCCAACTCTAGGTGGTTTAGTACATCAAATACTGCCAAACCATCCAAGGAAATAATTTTTGAAGCTCCATAAGTTTTCTGGTGAATTATTTCCTCAAACTAGAGTTTAATCCACTATAAAAATAAATTAAACCTAGAAAATTAATAATCAAGTGAAACCACTTGTGATGGTTTTGTCTTATCAAGACCTATTTGAGGATATCACTTTTGCACATTGGTAGCCTACTGACCACAGAACCCTAATCCAAGTTCATTGTATCTAACCTTGACAACTATCTTCCAAATGGAAACCACTATAGTGGCAATCTAGTAAATTCCACCACCCATACCCAACTTCTCCAAAACCTCCCTAGTCCAATAGTAATCTTTATGATTGTTTGTTGTATGGTTTTATGCTTGTATGCCTTGTATTGATTGTGATAGTGTCTGCTTGCATGTGTACCCAATGACGATGATAGTGTGAGTGTTTGACGACAAGAAGGAAGGGACTTCTTTTATTATTATTGTTATTGGGTATTCTTGGTCATCTGAAGAAGTCCAGGGACTTATTGCTGATCACAGGCAAGCCACCATTTCCCGAACTCTGATATATATCCTACTCTCTTATACCTGTTTTGTATCCTCTTTATAATTTGTATTATTTATCTACATGTGTTGTTTTATAAATACTACGATAGTAACTTGGCTCCTCCAAGTTATGAATTTGTGCCCTTCGAGGCACCACCCCGTTGAACCTATTATTTTATCCCCTTTAGACCGAGAGTATGATGGTTAGCATCCTACCTCCTTGGAAACCCCGGTTTTGAGAAAATAAACTGTTTTGGGATTTCCCCACTACAAATGTTTCAAAACGGCTTTTGTAAAACCCTGGGAAGAGGCATCGTTCCCAGTGGAGGTTTTAACAAAAGAAATGGTGATGAGGAGAAATGAGAATGTGTTGGGATGTTCTATGCCTTTACTGGAACAATTTTTATCCGCGCAACCACATTGCCCCAGGTGCTGGGGCTTAACTCGTAGTTTGTCCGCATTAGATGAGGCAACTTCTACCATGCTTATAGGGAGAGATCCCTAGAATTCCGGGCAGGCGCCACTAGATCAAGGATCTGAAGCCTGTCGCTTGCTTCAGCAAGAGTGAGCCTAAACTGACAGGAGTCCGGTGCAACAATTGGGTCTCCCACAGACGGTATGACTTAGGTAGTATGGAAGGAAGTGGAGTCACCAAATTTAAGGTATACGCCAAGTTGCGGCTTGGGTATGCGCGTGTACGGAAGGAAGGACTATAGCTGGGAGCCACATACTCGTTGCCGGGGAGAACAAACCCAAGAGGAAAAGCATGCATTTGCTAGGGTTGACAAGCGAAAGGTTAGGTTTGATTATCCGGACCCCCATCTACAGTGGTAGTGGGTCGTGGTTGTATCTCGGCGGATGTATTGATTCTTGTGGGGGAAGTGCGCAAACTCTGCAAAGTATAGCCTATTCGGATAGCCGTGTCCACGGTCAAAAACAGTTGTAAAGGTGTTGGCTAGGAGTACCCAAACAGTGCTTGTTTGGGAAACAAGTACGAAGAGGACGAAGGTTCCGGGGGAGCCCGAGTTCGAGAGCTTTGTGTTGACTAGAGGTGGTCGAAGATGTTTAAAAAGGGGTTTTAATACAAAACTGTTTTCAAAACTCTTTTTCAACAAAGATATGGAGATGTATTTATTTATAAAACAGAAGCATGTTTTCAAAACTATTTTTCAACAAAGATATGGAGATGCCATAATTTCCAAAGTTAGTTTAGTATTTTTAAAAAGGCAACCCCAGATACAGCTATCTCGCCACAACCAGACTTGCATTTCCTTATTTTGTTTATCCTGGTGGTTTGCGAGTACATTCAAAGTACTCACGGCTTTGTCCCTGGCTATTTACTTGGCCAGACTTTCAGAGGTTCGACTTCGGGAGAAATCAGGTGACGTCCAGCGAGCTAGG
Source organism: Avena eriantha (assembly GCA_910589775.1). Classification (NCBI taxonomy): domain Eukaryota; kingdom Viridiplantae; phylum Streptophyta; class Magnoliopsida; order Poales; family Poaceae; genus Avena; species Avena eriantha. The sequence goes on from OU342743.1 coordinate 547,128,359, forward strand.
CCATCTCCCCAGTCAGCTGCCTGTAGGTTGAGGCACGATTGGGCTCTTCGCTTGGCGATGTTCCGCTGCTAATGTTGATGTATCCATAATTGCATTTATGTAAGTCTTGTAATTCGTTATGTTTCGGATGTTGTAATGGTACATATCGGTTATGTTCCACGGCTCACTGATCATGGGAACGTGGATGTATGCATAACAGGGATTTCTCGGATGAATAATCCGGGGAGCCCACATTTGTGTTTCATTAGATTCTTCGGAGTGTGCTGAGGAGTACGGTTGTGTAGAGTGCTTCTCGGATCAAGGCAAGTTACACCACTTGTTCATGTTTAATGTCCCAGTTTTTGACTATGCATGTTTTACTCTTCAAATCTTGTAGTATGCATGTGTAGGTTTTTAGTAGATTTTCTTAGTACTATTTTTGCAAGTGCGATTTTGTAGTATGCCAAGAGTAGCTTTATACTAAGGAATTCCTATCCTAATAGGTTTCCCCTGTTTTTGCTAAGTATTGCTTGCTATGCTATATGTATACTAAGTACCGTTGGGGGGGTTCGAAAGACTCAAAAAAATTCGAAGTATAAGAGCTCTCGCGAGTGAACTTTTCTTCTCAAAACCCCCTCAAAAATAAAAACTAAGTTTTCTTCTGGACGGAATGGTTGTCGGTACAACGAATGGAATTTTGGTGGAGGACGGACGCCTAGGAATCAAAGAAGTCTTCCATGTTTCAGAATTCAGAAGCTTCCAGTGCAACCACAATACATATGGGCTCTGTCTTGGCTTAGTACTTTGTGGGAAACCTCACCGGGTACGAACATTTGGAGGTTCTTGGCATGGTTGGATCCAGCTGGTAGAGGGGCTACTAAGGGAAGGCCTCACCATGGTCTTGTCTATAAAAGGACTTGATCGTGGATTGTGGGAAAAGTGCACAACCTCTTGAGAGTATTGCAATCTGATCGATCAGCTGATTTCAAAGAAAAGAACTCTTTGAGCATATGAATGATGGAGCCTCTAAAAGATCTTCCTCTCTCTTTCCAAACATAAAGTTTTTATAAAACCCCAGGGCGTGAGTAATAACGCCATTGGGTGGGAGTTTGGGGACTTGGTGCATAATATCCAAGTGATAGGTTGATTGGACACTTGGTGAGTAATATCCTCGTGTTCCATTCGATCCTATACTATTTAAACAATGTTTACAAAGTAGGGTAAACTCTTACTCTTTTTTTCTTACTTAGAGAAAATTGGCTTAATGCAAATGAACCCCCAAAGACTACTCCAAGCCTTGCATGTAGTGTTAGTCTTATTCTTTCCTTGGTGTAATTTGTCAATACATTCAAAGTATTGACCCAACTTGTTGGCTGCACGTCTTATGTGTAGAATCCAAAGATTGAAAGGTGCGTAGGGATCGCGGGTCTTCACACAACTAGCCTGAGGCGTTGATGGACCCAAGTTTTATTAAGTTTCCGTTGTTTTATTTGAGCTAGATGCAAGCAATGCAAGTTGTAATAAATATACTCTGGATTATTCGTGTAATAATGACTTGTGTTTTACATGATATTCATCGACTGTGAAGTGCTAGCTATTGATCCATGGACTAGCATGTTAATCACAGGGACTTAGGATCCTTATCGATCCGAGGTCACAACAGATGGTATCAGAGCACATGTCGATTGTAGATCATGACCCTAGCCTCGGAAAAACCTTAGGAGTAATATTTTCTAAGTTATTTCAGAAAACTCTCATACTGCTTATCACCTATCTTTGGAGTTTTAAAATTCTTAAGTTTCTTCCTTTCAACATTAGACGTGACCATTATGCATTTCAAGAAGAAACTCCTCTCAAGACAACCCTTCCAAAGAAGATCTTCTCAATGTTTCGCTCAAGTCAAGACTTGAAGACCTCCACAGAAGATGTTCCAAGACAACTACGAGAATTGAAGACTTCAAAGCTACAAGTACGGAAGACTTTGAAGGCCTCAAGTCAAGGTTATTAACTGAAGACCTTGAAAGATTGAAGATTATGAAGAACATGAAGATTATCAAAAGCACGAAGACTTTTGAAGAATCGAAGCCTCGGAGATTACAAGTGACCTATTAGGAACCAAACCCTGATAGATTTCGCTACAATGTAGATGCAACGAATTGTTTGCTTTCTTGGTATGGTTTGTTACGGTAATAAATAAAACTTATTTTCCAAAACTAAAGTTGCTTGTATGGGGTAATCTTCTTCTTCCTATTTCTATAATCCACTCGTCCTACTCTAAATCTTGGTCAACTCGAGGATGGGCCGTACCATCAAGGAAGACAAGGAACACAACTTCTCCAAGTGTATGAGCCACACCGATGCAAAGCAATGGCTGCACAAGGTTGAAGAAAGAATGAAGGATGCCAACATTGAAGCCAATAAAATGGTTCATTATGCCACCCAATTCCTCAAGGAGGAAGCTACAACTTGGTGGGATATGCAAAATACATTGATGATCATCAAGGGATGATATCTTGGGAATAAATTAAAGTGGTTCTACTACAATCTCGTCTCGTCATTTAGAAATCAAACACCCAAGGAGTTGAAGTCCCAAAATATTCAGCTTATAGAATCTGTGGGGAAATAGGACACACCTCTAAGGAGCATATTGACCAATGCACCTACTGTGAAGCAAGTAACCCTTCTAAAGAATTCCCCACCTCTCAAGTTACATGCTTCTTGTGTGAAGGAACCAACCATAACCCCTCTCATTGCCACCTCTACCCGATGATACAACAAGTGAATCAGCAAGTTAGAGACGGAATGCGCCAAGGCCTCATGAAACTCTTAGAGGACACAAACTCCACGACAAAGGCTAGAGATGGATTCAAGACTCTAGACACCACACCCAAAGTCATCACTTCACGATACTCGACGTACGAAAGGAATGGCCAACTTACCCAAACTAGTTCAAGGAAACACCATGGTAATGGTAGTAGAGGCATCAATGACAAGAAGCCCAAGAAAGATCCTACCAAGGTGACATGCTACAAGTATGGTGAAATAGGGCATTCTGCATCGGATTGTCCTAAAAAAAGAATGGCGGGGGCAATGGAAAGAAGTCCAATCCGTCCATCAAACTGTGGTAAATTATGTTAGAGTGGATAAAGCTTACAAATCAACAACCTAAATTGGACCCACCTAGAGAACCCAACAAATACAATCTTTTAAGGGTGGTAGCACCCTAATGTAACCGAACCTATTTCTTTCTAGCCTTCTCCAATCTCGAAGAAGAGATTCCTTTTAAGGGTGGTAGTCTGTAACATCCCAAAAAAATTCCCATTTTGGAATGTTAAATTAATAAGTTGATTTAATTGTTAGATCTTGTTGAAAATTTTGAATAAAAAGAAACTTTTGTTGTTTGTTTGAAATTTTACCAAACCACATTAGAAGAATGGGTTAATATGTCTAACACATTGTTTGAGAAGTTTATAACAAATCCAAAACATTGTGTTGCCTTGCATTCATACAAGTTCTTAAACTAAACCCAATTTACAAAACCCTATTTTTGAATTACCAAAATACCACTACAAGAATACAAACAAGGGAGTATAAATCCATTTATTTTGAATTAAAAATAATGCCAAAAAGGATCCTATGATGATCTACTAAATTTTGCAAGAATTTAGAAATTTGTTTGAGCTCATTTGGAGCTATAAAACAAAGTTTATAAAAGAAATAAGAAAAATAGAAATTAAAACCAAATAAAAAAAAGAGTTAAACTAACCTAAGCAGTTCGGCCCACCTACCGCATGCTATCTACTGTACACACGCGAACAGTGAATAGCGCCGCAGCAGCGCGGTGGCCCAGTCCCGGCCCAGCTACCACCCCGGCACAGCCCAGTCCACTCCTCTCCCGCTGATAGTGTGGCCCCACCTGGGCGTCTTCCACCTCAAGCCGGTTTCCAGGAAGAACACGACATCCTCCTGTCCCGATTCAAATCCGCAAAATCGCACCGATTTGTTTGTATTACCTTCAAATCCGCGTGGGTTTTGCCCCCTCAGCACGGCATCAGCCCCATATGAACCTCCGCACTACCGCTGTTGACCACCGCCCGACGCGCCACCACCGTCCGCCACCGTTGTCGTCCTCTATGTCACCTATAAGTCACCGGCCAATCCTCGCCGTCGGATAGCAGCACACCGCGTGGCATGCCGCGTCAGTGCCTCTGGCCCAACCCCGCGCCGCCACATGTCATCCGCATAGCCACCCCGTCTGTTTTATTTTTTAAAATAGACATATATTGTTTTAATCTCGTTTAATTCATTGTAAATCGAATCCTTGGCCAAAATTTATGTATACTATACTGTTGGGTTCATAAAATTGAGTAGAAAACAAATTTGCACTAATATTGCTAGTTTACTGTACTGATCTTGTGGTAGAATTTAAATATTAGTTTGGCGTATTTTAATTATAGGAAAATAATCGCAACTCATTTTAGTTGATTCTTGTTGCGTTGGCTTTGTATCTACGAGATCTATTGTGTAAAATTGGTATACCATGCTTAGCGTATTTAGATCTGTTTCGAGGTAGATTGGAAGTCTAGATCTATTTATGAGCATATTTAATTAAGTAATAATCTAAAATACTTAAAATATGTGGGAAATCGATATTAATGACATCCCCAACTCAATAACACCCCTGAATAATATCCTTGTTCAAATCTGAACTCATCCTTGCATATTACCATGTTGCATGCATGCATAATTACCTTCGTGGCATTGCTTTGTGCAAATTGTGATTGGATCTATGTTTGTGTTTCGTTAGATTGTTCGGAGTGCGCTGAGGAGTACTATTGTTTTGAGTGGTGCTCGTATCAAGGCAAGTTACACCACTTGTTCATGTTTAATGTCCTAGTTTTTGACTATGCATGTTTTACTCTTCAAATCTTGTAGTATGCATGTATAGGTTTTTAGTAGATTTTCTTAGTACTATTTTTGCAAGTGCGATTGTGTAGTATGCCATGCGTAGCTTTGTACTTAGAAATTCCCATCCTAATAGGTTTCCCCTATTTTTCTTAAGTATTTCTTGCTATGCAATATATATATATATATATACTAAGTACCGTTGGGGGGGTCGAAAGACTCAAAAATATTCTAAGTATAAGAGCTCTCTCAAGCGAACTTTTCTTCTCAAAACCTCCTTCAAAATAAAAACTAAGTTTTCTTCTGGGTGGAATCGTTGTCGGGACAATGAGTGGAATTTTGGTGGAGGACGACCGCCCAGGAATCAAAGAAGTCTGCCATGTTTCAGAATTCAGAAGCTTCCAGTACAACCACAATACATATGGGCTCTGTCTTGGCTTAATACTTAGTGGGAAACCTCACCGGGGTACCAACATTTGGAGGTTCTTGGCCCAGTTGGATCCAGCTGGTAGAGGGGCTACTAAGGGAAGTGTAACATCCCAAAACTCTAATCCAAGTGATTAAGATCCAAATCATCAAAATTTAGGGCTAAAAAAACTTTTCCATTTAAAATCATTAAGCATTCATATGTGTGTGCATTTAATTTAGGAATTGTTTTGAATTGCCATGTTTGAGTGATCCATTGGTTGTGAAATGATTCTAAGGTGAATTAAACATCATCCAGATCATTCCCAAGCAAATCCCAAAGAAAAACAAAGTAAAAAGAATAAAATGAGCAAATGGTCATTTGTGCCATTTTAATCACCATGCCTAATTTGGCTATTCCTAGAACTCAAATCTTAACAGAAACAATTGTGGTTCTTTGCACCCCTTGCTAGTACAAGTAGTGATTTACCAAGGCCCACTTTGTTTCATCCCAAAAACATTCAAACACTAAATTTAAATGACATTTGAAAATTTAATCTAGTGTACGTATCAAGATCACACTTATTCAAAAACCACTCAAATGAACTCCATTTTCAAATCCCAAGAAACCACGGATGCTTAAGCATGTGACAAACAACTCCACCAAAAATCATCTCAAAAATTCAAAACTTGAATTCTTTTGGCCATTTTGTCAAACACCTTGTGTGCAAAAATCTGGAAAAATCACAAACACTAGTGTGAGCAGTGTTCTGGCCAAACTTGTCTCCCACTTTGCAACCAAAGCCTCCCCAGTACACCCCCTACCCTTTGCTAGCCCGGCCACCCACTATGCACATGACCAAATGGTCATGGCCATTAAGGCCGAGCACCTTGAGAACCGTCACCATTGACAGCATGCCACAACAGCCGCCAACCTCGCCTACCATGTCTAGCGCGTCGCTCGTGGTCCACCTCCACCTCCAGGCCAGCCCTAGCCCAAAGGCAGAGAGAGGAGAGGCCAAGAACCACCGCGCCCAGAACGTGTCTGCCATGCCGACGCCGCTCGCAGTTCACGCGTTGTCCCTGCTCAACCAGACCCTGCCTCGCTCTCGCCGCCCACCTACATGATCACCATCGTCCTAGGAAGCTAATAGACATGCCTGTTTCCTCGACCGTGACCCGGAATCGCCGGCCGCCGCGAAATTCGCCATCGACCAAGGCAGCGTGCGCGCAGCAAAGCTCGCTTCTCCCGACCGCATTTCATTGCACGCGCACCGCCGTGACGACCGCCAGGGAACTGCCCATCGTCCTAGCCCATCGCCCACACCTCTAGCTCGCTATTCCGTCGACCACGTCGAGCTCTTCCCAAGCAACAACAACAATACTGCACCCAGAACAAAAGTCCTAGATAACTTGTTTTGAGTGTGGAGTGAAGGGTCACTATTCCAATGAGTGCCCCAAGAAGACTATCGCCACTGCCAATGTGAATTCCCGAGCTCAACAACAGCGTCGTGTTCAACTAGGGAGAAGGTTTGCCCCAGGGAACCCTTACAACCACAACGGTCGTCTCTTTCACATGAACGCCGAGGAAGCCCAAGAAGCGCCAGATGTAGTTCTGGGTATGTTTTCTGTCAACTCAGTTTTAGCAAGAGTGTTGTTTGATTCGGGAGCATCGCATTCATTGTCACCGAAGAATTTGCATGCACTAGTAAGATCCACCCAACCAACTTGAAGCATGTCATGATAGTCCAAATACCCGGTTCAACTACAAAAGCTAGAAAAATTTGCAAAGTTGTGCCTATCAGAATACATGGGATAGATTTTTATGCCAACCTAATAGTACTCGGAACCAAAGGATTGGAAGTAGTACTAGGTATGGACTGGATGTCAAAGCATAAAGGACTGATAAACTATGCTAAGAAAGCCATCACCATGACTAGTAGATCTGAAGTAACTGTAGAGCATATATCTGAAACCTTACCTCGTCAATTCAAGTGCAACAAGAGTCTAGCCCTACCCACCATAGACCAAGTCAGAGTAGTCTGTGAATACCCCGACATATTCCCAGATGAATTGCTAGGTATGCCCCCGGATAGGGATATTGAGTTCATTATCGAACTAATCCCCGGAACCAGACCAATAGCCCAGAGACCCTATAGCATGAACCCCTCATAGTTAGTAGAGTTGAAGAAGCAGTTGGATGCTATGTTGGCAACATGCTTGATTCAACCAAGCGCATATCCATGGAGATCACTGGTGTTATTCATCGACAAGAAAGATGGAGGCAACCGTTTGTGCACAGATTACAGAAAGCTGAATGACGTCACCATCAAAAATAAGTACCCTTTGCCAAAGATAGAGGATCTATTTGATCAGTTGACTGGTGCCCAGGTATTCTCGAAGATTGATCTTAGGACTGGTTATCACCAACTTAAGATTCGTGCAACGGATATTCCGAAGACCGCCTTTACTACTCGTTATGGTTTATATGAGTATATGGTTATGTCTTTTCGATTAACCAATGCCCCTGCTTATTTCATGAATCTCATGAATAAGATCTTTATGAATTTCCTAGATAAGTTTGTCGTTGTGTTTATCAACGATATCCTTATCTACTCCAAGTTAGAAGAAGAGCATGAGCAACATCTGAGAATCATCCTAGAAACCCTGAGAGAGCATCGGTTGTATGCCAAGTTCAGCAAGTGTGAGTTTTGGCTGAAAGAAGTAGGATTCCTAGGACATACCGTGTCTGCCAGAGGAGTCTCTGTTGATCCCACCAAGATCAAAGATGTCGAAGAATGGGAAGCCCCAACCACTCAAACCCAAGTCCGTGCATTTCTCGAATTAGCGGGATATTACCGCAAGTTCGTAGAAGGATTCTCGAGCATCGCCAGACCCATGACCTAATTGTTGAAGAAGGACAAGAAGTTTGAATGGACCGACAAATGTGAAGCTAGTTTCCAAGGACTGGAGAAGAGAATGATTTCTGCCCCAATATTGATTATGCCAGATATCAAGAAGCTGTTTGATGTGTATTGTGATGCATCCAAGATTGGTCTCGAATGTGTATTGATGCAAGAAGGAAAAGTTATCGCATATCTGTCTCGGCAACTGAAGCAGCATGAGCAGAACTATACGACCCATGAACTTAAATTAGTTTTGGCATTGAATACATGGCGTCATTATCTTACGGGAAATCGCTGTGAGATTTACTCAGATCACAAGAGCTTGAAGTATATTTTCACTTAGAAGGAGCTGAATACGAGGCAAATAAGATGGATAGAGTTAATCAAGGATTATGACCTTGACATTCACTATCACCCCGACAAAGCCAATGTGGTAGCGGATGCTCTTAGCAGATTGCCGTGTAGGCTAAACACCATGATCAAAGAGAAGCAACCAAGTTTGTATGAGGAGTTGGAGCAGTTTAGAACTGAGATAGTTAGCAAAGGATTTTTAGCTAGCATTGAACTTCAACCCACTTTGATTAGCCAAATCAAGGAAGCCTAGAAGGGAAATGAAAGTATCGACGGAATCAAACGTCGTATTGGTACGGGAAAGGTACCTGGATTTACCGAAGACGAAGAAGGAGTTATGTGGTACAAAGGATGTATCTGTGTGCCAGCAGATTTGGAGCTGAAGCAAGTTATCATGCAGGAAGCTCATGATACTCTTTATTCTATCCACCCCGGAGGAACGAAGATGTATCAATATTTGAAAGAGCAATTTTGGTGGCACAAGATGAAGAGAGAAATCGGGAGCTACATCGCCAAGTGTGACATCTGTCAAAGAGTCAAAGCAGAGCATCAAAGACCCGCAGGACTGTTGCAACCATTGTAGATTCTGGAATGGAAAAGGTTATTCCGTCGGAATGGACTTTATCACCGGTTTGCCTACTTCTAGTAGGGGAAATGACTCAATCTGGGTCATCGTTGATAGATTGTCCAAGGTCGCTCACTTTATACCTGTCAAGACAACCTACCAGATTTCGAAGCTAGCAGAGTTGTATATTGCTAGAATTGTTAGTCTGCATGGAACCCCCAAGACCATAGTATCAGATCAAGGAACCCAATTTACCTCGAGATTTTGGCAGAAAGTCCAGGAAGGATTGGGAACCAAGTTGAATTTTAGCACCGCTTATCACCCGCAAACTGATGGACAGACTGAGAGAGTCAACCAAATCTTAGAAGATATGTTGAGAGCTTGTGTGTTAGAGTATGGATTTAAATGGGAAGACTGCCTGCCTTTCGTAGAATTCTCATATAACAATAGTTATCAAGCTAGCTTGCAAATGGTCCCTTTTGAATTTCTGTATGGAAGAAAGTGCCATACCCCTTTGAATTGGTCGCAAGTAGGAGAGAGTTAGATTTTTGGACCTGACATCCTACGAGAAGCTGAAGAGAAGGTTCACAAAGTCCGTGAGCACCTCAAGACCGCCCAAGCCAGATAGAAGAGTTATGCTGACAAGAGAAGGAGAGACCTGACTTTCAAGGTTTCACCATTGAAGGGAACGCAACGCTTTAGTCTGAAAGGAAAGTTAGCCCCCAGATATATCGGGCCCTTCAAGATTCGGAACCATCGAGGAGAAGTATCGTATCAACTAGAACTACCTGAAGAGATGTCAGCCATCCACATTGTGTTCCATATCTCGTTACTTCGCAAATGCCTAGAAGTGCCGTAGAAGACTGAAGTTTTCAAGAACATCGATCACCGAGCTATTGATATCAACGAGGACCTGACATATCGTGAAGTGCCCATCCGTATCTTGGAGGAAGCTTACAGAACCACCAGCACAAGAAGTATAAAATTTCTCAAGATTCAATGGAGCAACCATACCAAAGAAGAAGCCACTTGGGAGCGAGAAGATTACATTAGGATAGAGTTCCCAGATCTCTTTAGTTCCTAGTTTTCTTTCGTAAATCTCGGGACGAGATTTTGTTTAAAGGGGGAAGGTTTGTAACATCCCAAAAGTCTAATCCAAGTGATTAAGATCCAAATCATCAAAATTTAGGGTTAACAAAAACTTTTCCATTTAAAATCATTAAGCGTTCATATGTGTGTGCATATAATTTTGGAATTGTTTTGAATTGCCATGTTTGAGTGATCCATTGGTTTTGCAATGATTCTAAGGTGAATTAAACATCATATAGATCGCTCCCAAGTAAATCCCAAAGAAAAACAAATCAAAAAGAATAAAATGAGCAAATGGTCATTTGTGCCATTTTAATCACCATGCCTACTTTGGCTATTCCTAGAACTCATCTTAACAGAAACAATTGTGGTTCTTTGCACCCCTTGCTAGTACAAGTAGTGATGTACCAAGGCCCAATTTGTTTCATCCCAAAAACATTCAAACACTAAATTTAAATGACATTTGAAAATTGAATCTAGTGTAGGTATCAAGATCACACTTATTAAAAAACCACTCAAATGAACTCCATTTTCAAATCCCAAGCAACCACAGATGCTTAAGCATGTGACAAACAACTCCACCAAAAATCATCTCAAAATTCAAAACTTGAGTTCTTTTGGCCATTTTGTCAATCACCTTGTGTGCAAAAATCTGGAAAAAATCACAAACACTAGTGTGAGCAGTGTTCTGGACAAACTTGTATCCCACTTTGCAACCAAAGCCTCCCCAGTACACCCCCTACCCTTTGCTAGCCTGGACACCCACTGTGCACCCGACCAAATGGTCATGGCCATTAAGGCCGAGCACCTTGAGCACCCTCACCATCGACAGCATGCCACAACAGCCGCCAGCCTCGCCTACCATGTCCAGCACATCGCTCGTGGTCCACCTCCACCTCCAGGACAGCCCTAGCCCAGAGGCAGAGAGAGGAGAGGCCAAGAACCGCCGCGCCCCGAATGTGTCTACCATGTCGACGCCGCCCACAGTTCACGCGTTGTCCCTGCTCAACCAGACCCCACCTCGCTCTCCCCCGCCCACCTACACAATCACCACCATCCTAGGAAGCTAACGGACATGCCCGTTTCCTCGACCGTGACCCGTAATCGCCGGCCGCCGTGAAATTCGTCGTCGACCGAGGAAGCGTGCGCGCAGCAACGCTCGCTTCTCCTGGCCGCATTTTGCTGCACGTGCACCGCTATAACGACCACCAGGGAACCGCCCACCATCCTAGCCTACTGCCCACACCTCTAGCTCGTTGTGCCATCGACCACGTCAAGCTCTGCCCATGCCGAAATGCACCCATCGCCCCGCTATAAATAGAGAGCTCCCCGGCACCAATTCTTCACACCAGCTCCATCCACTCCACCTCAGAAACCTCCCAGAGCCCCACCGGAGCAATCCGCTGCCCGTAGCGCTCCAATTTCGCTGGAGACCGCCACGGAAGGAGGAGAAGGGCACCATTGATCCAAGCCATCCCCAGAGACGCCGCCGGCACCAGGAGCACCGCCGTCCTCGACTTGTTGGTTTTCCCGCCACGCCGACCCTCGCTGGAGCCCCGGTAAGCCGCCCCAGACCCCCTCCGAGCCGCTCGGGTTACACCTTGTTGGCGACCTGTCCGTCGTCGACGACAAGGCCCAACCGTAGGGGCTTGTTCGTATGTGGTACCAAAGTTGGCAGGCCAGTGCATGGCTGTACCTAAGTTGCCTGAAATTACTGCGTTTCGAAGTTGGGCCGCCAACTACTGAGTGGGGCCATTTCGAGGCAAACTCATCTCACCCCTGGCAAATACAAACATTCCCTTAAACCGCCCCGTGAAGTAGACGGTCAGGACCCACATGTCGGTTATCTGTCCGTGACGCGGGCGCCAATGTGGCAACCTCTTAGGAAAATCGAGCAGCTAAGTTGATTAGATGCGTTGACCAATTTCACAAATCCATTCCCAGCTTTCCCCTAGCACCGGCGGCGTCGGAATCCACCCTCCAGGAAGGACGATCCCTTCGGACATTTGACTTCTGGGGCCAAGTTGCTGTGCCCAGTCGCTGATACAGACCTCCAATGGCGCATGCCGTAGCCGCCGTTGCGAGGCTCTAGCCCGCCTCCGCCGCCGACGAGCTGAGCAGTTCGGAGGATGGAAGATCCTACTATCAAGGAAGAAGAAGTTCTGCCTACAAGCGGGTGAGCTACCCTTCTCTTTGCTATTCGCACTAATTACAACTGCTAGCTGGCTACTGAACATCAAATTGTTTGTTAGCCCAACGCTGACAAACATATGTTGTCCACAGTTTTCTGTCAAGTGGGATCTGTGCGGACCCCCTTACCTGGTTACGGTAGTCCTCTACAGGTACGACTCTAAGGGAAAGTGGTATGGAAGCCATTGTTTCACGATGGAAGAAGCGCCTGCGCAGATCTGCACTATATCTGGTATGGTTGCTGCTCTGCGTAATCATGTTGAAGTATGGCCAAAGCAGACTGCAAAGTTCAGCTTCATGAATGAACGTGGCATCCATGTTCCTATATCATGTGACAGTCAGCTAATTGGGTTGATGAAAAGGTATGCTTCGGATTGCATGTTTGAGCTGAATTGTGATGTACTGGATGTGGAAGCTGCTGCAACTAGGAGTCGCCCTTCTATTCTTGGACAGGGTGGTTGCTCGAACGCAATTAGCTCCTGGTAAGCAAAGGTCGCTTGGGGTTCGCATGTTTGTGCTGAATTGTAATTTTTGTTTTATTTACTCTATAGATATTGGGCAGTTATGCAACAGTCTTGTTTCTTTGACAGGAAGCACCGCAAGGTTAGAAACATGATTGCCGGGTCAGTCATTTTGCTGCCCGAAGAAATTAAAAACGAGTGGAAAGATGATGCTAGACACGATTCTGGTGCCCATTGTCCTGGCGATGCAGAGTACGTGAAGCTAAGAAAATTGGCACCGAGAAAGAGGAAGAAGGCAGGAAATGAAGAAGCCATTGGACGTGAAGGCTTGGCACCCAGGCTACAGAAGAAGGCTGCTGGCAATGAAGATGCATAGTAGTGTGTTGAACTTGAACCTATATATGTAATTTTTGTTAAATTCTGGAGCTCTGTGTGTGGCACGTTGTTGGGCGAAACAATCTACCCACGTTCTCTGAGTAAATGTAGAACAACTTAGGGTTTGGAAATGCCCGAGTCAGTAGTTGAATCCAAAATTGTGATTGTGCCACTGCTATCTGAAAACAAGGATCCACCGGTTCCACGATTGCTGAGGGGTAGGAGGTCTCCAAATACGACGGAATGTAAGTGGCACATAAATAAATTATTTAAGCTGCCACACTCCACGAAACAACAACTTATTTTAGATGTTGCACAACGACGTGACAACATAAACAACAATGTTCTCACCGATAATGCCTAGATGAGGAGGAAATGGGTACCACTTTATAGCCTAATCTTGAGCCCGTCTATCTGAAGGGTAACGGGTAGGCTACACTAGCGTAAAATCAAAATTTTCTGCCGCGTCAACCAGGAATACTAGTGTCATAGATCACGGGATTACCGCTAGACGCGCAGGTGCGGAACTCGATGAAGCACGTTGCGGCAGTGTAGATGTTCTACGTCTCCTCCTCGTCCTCGTCCCACGAGCAGCTCCCCTTTGCGCGGCTCGTCCAAGTGCTACAGATGCAGCACCTCCGAGGTATCCACACGTCCGGAGTGGAAGCCGTCACACGCCAGACTGCTAGGTCTGCGCGTGCAACACAGGCGGAAGAGGAGTGGCAGCTGGGTGGAATGCTCTCTCCTTTTCAGCTCGCCTCACTCTCTCTTATATAGGCATCCCTGGTGGGCTTCTACATTAGCAGCCCATTAGCAGCCTAAGCCTGGTCTAATTCGGATCCAATCCTCATTAGGCTTCCAGCCCCTGAAGTGTGTGACCCTATAGGTTCATACACGTTATAGACATGACGCGAGTACACTTACTCCGTCAATAGTTGGTAGCGGCCTCTAGCAAGACGTGCCAACTCCTAAACGCATATAAAGATCATTCGGACGAACCATCACAAGGTTGAGTACATGTCTTTCCCTTTGCGTCACGATATTTGGTCTAGCTCTAAGCTGACCTCTCTTTCTCGATACTGTGATTCAGAATCCCTTTACTAGGTTAACTCTTAACCATATGTAGCACGGCCATGCATTTCTGGATCCGATCACTCGAGGGGCCCAGAGATATCTCTCTCAAGTAGAGAGGGGCAAATCCCATCTTGATTGACTGATGTCTTGCAGCATGTATCAGGACAAACCCGAAAGCTACCTTTATAACTACCCAGTTACGGAGTAGTGTTTGATAGCCCCAAAGTAGGTCGATCCACATCTCAAGTACATGCGACAATCTCAGGTCTAAGGACAAAACGTACACGATGTGTAGAGAGAGCTGCAAGTATTATTGCTAGTCTCATGTTGGGTCAGTCCAACCCCATGTTCATAACATGTGTCCACATCATTGGTTTGACATCTCCATGTCAATGACTTGCGAAACATAGTCATTAACCAATCGATGTGCTAGTCTAATATTCACGTGTGTCCTCGCATGAACTCCGACTAGGGACAATTATTAGATAACCATACAAGTAAAGAGTTTCACAAACAATTCACATAATTGCCAATCAATACAAGTTGCCTGGTATATGGATATTCAAGGAACATTATAATAACTCATGGATACACATGAAATACAATCATCTCTATGATTGCCTCTAGGGCATATTTCCTTCAGTCTCCCACTTGCACTAGATTCAATCTAGACAGTATCTAATACCTATTGCTCTTGTGTGCGCTTCATGCGCAGGCTGCGGGAGTGGCTTAGTCAAGGGATCAGCAACATTTGAGTCCGTATGTATTTTGCATAACATGACACTACCTTCATCAATGAACTCACGAATCAGATGGTAGCGCATGCGAATATGTTTGTTCTTCTGGTGATGTCTAGGTTCTTTGGCTTGTGCAATAGCACCATTGTTGTCACAATAAATGTCCAAGGGATTGGACGAGCCCTGAACCACACCAAGAGCGATCAGGAAATTCCTACTCCAAATAGCTTCCTTTGCAGCCTCCGAGGCAGCAATATATTCATCTTCTGTTGAAGAGGAGGCCACTGTATCTTGCTTGGAACTTTTCCAGCTCACAGCACCACCATTCATGACAAACACATAACCTGATTGCGATTTCGAGTCATCTGATTCATTAAGGTAACTCGCATCTGTGTAACCCTTTACACTGAGTTCAACCTCACCTCCATAAACTAGGAACATATCCTTAGTCCTTCTCAAGTACTTAAGGATATTCTTTACCGCTGTCCAGTGAATCTCACCTGGATCAGCCTGGTATCTGCTCGTAACACTTAGAGCATAGGAAACATCTGGGCGAGTACATGTCATTGCATACATGATGGATCCAATAGCCGAAGCATATGGAACCCTACTCATGCGTTCTCGCTCATCAGTGGTCGAAGGACACTGAGTCTTGCTGAGTTTAATGCCGTGAGACATGGGCAAGAACCCCTTCTTAGCTTCTTCCATGCTGAACCGTTTCAACACTTTGTCAATGTACATACTCTGGCTTAATCCAATTAGCCTCCTTGATCTATCTCTATAGATCTTGATACCCAGAATATATGCCGCTTCTCCCAAGTCCTTCATAGAAAAACTATTTTTCAATGAGGTCTTAACAGACTCGAGCATAGGAATGTCATTTCCAATCAATAATATGTCATCCACATATAAGATTAGAAACACAAGTGATTTCCCATTTTCTTTCTTATACACACAAGGTTCTTGTTCGTTTTTGGTGAAGCCAAACTCCTTTACAACTTCATCAAATCGAATGTTCCAACTCCGAGATGCTTGCTTCAGCCCATAAATAGACTTTTGAAGTTTGCATACCTTTCCAGCATTGTTTGGATCGACAAAACCTTCGGGCTGCATCATATACATGTCCTCAGAAAGGATTCCATTTAAGAAAGCCGTCTTGACATCCATCTGCCATATCTCATAATCGAAATGTGCAGCAATGGCTAGAATGATCCGTATAGATTTAAGCATCGCTACGGGCGAGAAAGTCTCGTCGTAGTCAACTCCTTGAACTTGTCGAAAACCTTTTGCAACAAGCCGAGCTTTATGGATGTGAACATTTCCATCCATATCAATCTTCTTCTTATAGATCCACTTGCACTCGATGGCTTTAAAACCATCAGGCAGGTCAACCAAGTTCCAAACTTGATTGTCTCCCATGGACTCTATCTCGGATCTCATGGCAATCAGCCATTTCTCAGAGTATGGGTCCACCATCGCTTCCGCATAGGTCGCAGGCTCATCATTGTCTAACAATAATAACTCTCGCGCTTCGCGGAGCCTCGCCGACCTTCGTGGCTGTGGTGCTTCTATTGCCACGGGTTCCTCAACTTGTTCTGCTACAATAGCATCACTCGTAGAAGCATCCCCGACTGGCTCATCTTGAACTTCTTCAAGTCGCACCGACCTTCCACTCGTTCCCTTTGTGAGAAACGCTTTCTCTAGGAAAACACCACTATGAGCGACAAACACTTTGCCCTCTTCTCGGTTGTAGAAGTAATACCCTAAGGTGTCCCTTGGGTATCCCACAAAAATGCACTTATCCGATTTGGGTGTTAGCTTGTCCGACTGAAGTCGCTTGACAAATGCATCACAACCCCAAATCTTTAGAAAAGACAAACTGGGATTCTTTCCAGTCCACATCTCATATGGTGTCTTAACTACGGATTTAGATGGTACCCTGTTTAGTGTGAAAGCTGTTGTTTCTAGCGCGTAACCCCAAAATGATAATGGTAAATCCGACTGGCTCATCATCGATCGAACCATGTCCAACAAAGTTCGATTACGCCGTTCAGAGACCCCGTTTCTTTGAGGCGTTCCGGGCGGCGTGAGCTGTGGAACAATTCCGCAACTCTTAAGATGATTGCTAAACTCGTGACTCAAATATTCACCTTCGCGATCAGATCGCAAGGCCTTTATTTTCTTGCCACGTTGATTCTCTACCTCATTTTGAAACTCTTTGAACTTTTCAAAAGTTTCAGACTTATACTTCATCAAGTAGACATAGCCATATCTACTGAAATCATCAGTGAAAGTAATGAAGTAGTGATATCCTCCTCTGGCTGTCGTGCTCATTGGTCCACATACATCAGTATGTATGAGTTCCAACAAGTCTGTCGCTCTCTCGGGAAACCCCGTAAAAGGCGTCTTGGTCATCTTTCCAACTAAACAAGCTTGACATGTCTCATATGATTCAAAATCAAACGAAGTTAGAAGACCATCACCATGGAGCTTCTTCATGCGCTTTTCACTTATATGCCCTAAACGACAATGCCATAGATAGGTAGGACTCAAATCATTTGGCCGAAGCCTTTTAGCACTAACATTGTAAACACATGCATTATCAAGATTTAAAATAAATACCCATTCACAATGGGAGCATCAGCCACAAACATAGCATTCTTAGAGATTACACAACCATTGTTTGTACTCGCGAATGA
Organism: Avena eriantha; assembly: GCA_910589775.1. Classification (NCBI taxonomy): domain Eukaryota; kingdom Viridiplantae; phylum Streptophyta; class Magnoliopsida; order Poales; family Poaceae; genus Avena; species Avena eriantha. The sequence goes on from OU342743.1 coordinate 547,146,095, forward strand.
ATAACCATCCCTCATCAAACATGAAGGTGATAAAATGTTTCGACCCATACTAGGAATGTAATAACAATTATTCAACTCCATGATAAATCCTGACGGAAGGTGAAGTTGCATGACGCCGACGAACAATGCAGCAACCCTTGCTTTATTTCCGACGCGAAAATCCACTTCGCCTTTCTGCACTTCTCTAGTCCTTATTAGCCCCTGCATCGAATTGCAAATATGAGCAACCGATCCGGTATCAAATACCCAAGAGTTAACATAAGAATCTGCGAGAAAAATGTCCACAACATTTACAACAAGTGTACCTGAGTGGGAAGTACTCTTACTTCCACTTTTCTTCAAAGAAGCCTGGTACTTGCTGCAGTTTCTCTTCCAGTGGCCATATTCGTGACAAAAGAAACACTCAGTGTCTCCTGCAGGACCAGCCTTTTGCTTGGGTGCAGGGTTTGGCTTAGGGATCGTATCCTTAGCCTTGCCCTTCTTCTTCTGCCAAGAAGTGCCCTTTTTCTTGAAGCTAGGCTTGTTCTGCACAGCCATCACATGGCTATGCCCTGCACACTTCTTAATGTCACATTCTGCTGTTTTCAACATCCCACATAATTCATTAAGGCCCCTCTTCACCCCATGCATATGGTAGTTCGAAATGAAATGCCCATAGCTAGATGGAAGAGATGCCAAAATGAAGTCAGTGGCCAACTCTTGGCCTAATGGAAAACCAAGCTTTTCCAAAGTCTGATTGTAACCAACCATTTTGATCACATGGGGGCCTACAGCTGATCCCTCTGCCAGCTTGCATTCCACAAAGGACTTAGCGACATTGTACCTCTCAGTCCTAGCCTGAGTCTGGAACATGTCCTTAAGCGCAACGATCATATCGTACGCTTCCTGATCCTCAAACTGCTTTTGAAGATCAGGTTCCATGCATGCAAGCATAATACAACTAACCTCAAGAGATTCATCACATGCTTTCTTGTAGGCATTCTTAAGGGTAGCAGTTGCATTATCAACAGGTTCATCCGGGATTGGGGTATCCAGAACAGTTTCCTTTTTCTTAGCCCTGAGAACAATTCTCAGGTTACGGACCCAGTCCGAATAGTTTGTTCCATTTAGTTTATCCTTTTCAAGAATCGAACGCAAAGCAAAAGGTGATGAATTGTTCGGTGCCATTGATCTACAACAAAAAAAATATGCAAAATACTAAGCCATGTAACCATGAAAGAGTAAAACATATTAAACAATTTAATAGCATATACTCCCACTTAAATCAACATCCCTCTATTGATACTAAGTGATTCAAGATCCACAATTAACAAGTCGACTAGTGAGCTTTAGCATCACTGCTAGAAGACAAGGTAAATCGGTAAGCAACCTTTGCTAATCATATCACATATGACTCTTGTTGTTGGGTGACATCTCTATGTCAAAACTAGGCGCCCAACCTTTATGCCCCAAGGTCCTTAACTGTTAAGATGACCTTGTTAAGCTCACCAACCCTTATGCGTGTAGGTATCCGATACAAACCCATCCATCCAAGGAAAACCGTGGCACCCTAATTTCATAGACCCACCAACGATTGTACAGGGCATAGGATGGTGCAAGGTTTGGTTGGGAGGGCATGGTTTAACTTAAACTTTGTGAGGGATCGTTCTACTTCTATCATCTAAGCATGCATAGTAGTAAAACGTATAAGAATAGCATTCACATAGATGTGATACAGTATGGCCCATTTTCTCATGGTGATCTCCATCGCCATAGAACCTGTCCACCATGATGATCTCCATCTTCATGCTCTATGCGAGCCATCCTCCAAGTGATGAGTTCTCCAAGAACTAATACAAGCTATTACTCCTAACATCTAGTAATCAAAATTACATGGTATTGGGATCATCACAAGTTGGCACGCAGGCCATTACAATAATTGACAACACATATGGCTCCAGCCGTGTTGCCCAACTCACGACACGCAGGTCATGAAAAATACATACATGCATCACATACATTTTTTGGGCCATACTGATCACATAAATCCTGCAAAAACAAGTTGTGCGTAGAATCGCATTCTACCGGATCATGTGAAATCGTACCACCTATGAACCTTAACGAGATACAAAAAGGGGGCTACGACTAAGGGGGGTCTAGGGGGTCTCCTCCTGCGGGGTTCGAAGGGGCAGCGCCCCTCGTGGTACCTTTAAGGATTTTGATCGGCAAACCAAATTTACCATAAACCGACCATAGTTCCGATTCGACCAAACTCCTTTGATCACGGTACGTCGATTCAGATCTAATTCCCGATTCGATCAATCATATTGATCTTCGCGTGATTCAGAAGGATTTATGTGTCACTGTCTACCCCGATGGCGGAAACCGACCGGTAGGGGTAAGTCGTTCGACGACCTTAGAATCACAATCACGGAAAGTAAGATCATAGATCAATCCAGAAACACCGCCATACAAACGATCATATCATTCATATTCAAACTTCTCGAACCTATGACTGAATAGCATCGGCTCTGATACCACTGAAGGGTAACGGGTAGGCTACACTAGCGTAAAATCAAAATTTTCTACCGCGTCAACCAGGAATACTATTGTCATAGATCACGGGATTACCGCTAGACGCGCAGGTGTGGAACTCGATGAAGCACGTTGCGGCAGTGTAGATGTTCTACGTCTCCTCCTCGTCCTGGTCCCACGAGCAGCTCCCCTTTGCGCGGCTCGTCCAAGTGCTACAGATGCAGCACCTCCGAGGTATCCACACGTCCGGAGTGGAAGCCGTCACACGCCAGACTGCTAGGTCTGCGCGTGCAACACAGGCGGAAGAGGAGTGGCGGCTGGGTGGAATGCTCTCTCCTTTTCAGCTCGCCTCACTCTCTCTTATATAGGCATCCCTGGTGGGCTTCTACATTAGCAGCCCATTAGCAGCCTAAGCCTGGTCTAATTCGGATCCAATCCTCATTAGGCTTCCAGCCCCTAAAGTGTGTGACCCTATAGGTTCATACACGTTATAGACATGACGCGAGTACACTTACTCTGTCAATAGTTGGTAGCGGCCTCTAGCAAGACGTGCCAACTCCTAAACGCATATAAAGATCATTTGGACGAACCATCACAAGGTTGAGTACATGTCTTTCCCTTTGCCTCACGATATTTGGTCTAGCTCTAAGCTGACCTCTCTTTCTCGATACTGTGATTCAGAATCCCTTTACTAGGTTAACTCTTAACCATATGTAGCACGGCCATGCATTTCTGGATCCGATCACTCGAGGGGCCCAGAGATATCTCTCTCAAGTAGAGAGGGGCAAATCCCATCTTGATTGACCGATGTCTTGCAGCATGTATCAGGACAAACCCGAAAGCTACCTTTATAACTACCCAGTTACGGAGTAGTGTTTGATAGCCCCAAAGTAGGTCGATCCACATCTCAAGTACATGCGACAATCTCAGGTCTAAGGACAAAACGTACACGATGTGTAGAGAGAGCTGCAAGTATTATTGCTAGTCTCATGTTGGGTCAGTCCAACCCCATGTTCATAACATGTGTCCACATCATTGGTTTGACATCTCCATGTCAATGACTTGCGAAACATAGTCATTAACCAATCGATGTGCTAGTCTAATATTCACGTGTGTCCTCGCATGAACTCCGACTAGGGACAATTATTAGATAACCATACAAGTAAAGAGTTTCACAAACAATTCACATAATTGCCAATCAATACAAGTTGCCTGGTATATGGATATTCAAGGAACATTATAATAACTCATGGATACACATGAAATACAATCATCTCTATGATTGCCTCTAGGGCATATTTCCTTCACTATCTCACCGCCTCTCTGCTCCTCCATCCCCTGCATCTGGCGAAGCTCCCGGATCTCCAGTAACCGGGTGTACGTGCTTCCAATTTATAAATTGTGGTTGTGCCATTTGAACGCGGCCAAATCCACGTAGATTACGTTTAAACAAACCACCAATGTCAGAATACACTAGTAGAAAAGGGGTCTTTGGTCCACGGTCACGTTCCCAATCCGGGACAGAGATCTAAATCGAGGCAGAAATTGATCTAAATCACAAATTCTTCCACAAATTAATCGAGACAGAGATCTAAATCGAGGCATTTCATTAATTCAACGACAAATTCTTCTAAACAAAGGTGTGATTTCACATCCTACATTAATTCAACCAACTAGTCAACAATTTCACTTCCGCTGCCGTTGTCCTCCGAGCCGCCGGCTTCCTCGTCTTCGTCGGACGGAACCTCCACGATTTCTGCATTGTACGCGAGACGGAGCAGCTCTTCGCGGTGAGCGGCAGCGATGACGGTGAACTAGGTCCATCCAGGGACGGACCAGAACCTCTCCCGCCCTTCTCGGTTGCGGAGATCCCGATGCACCACGCGCCCGTAAACGATGCGGTTGCCAATCTTGGCCTTTCGCTCCTTCTTGAACAGCGTCGGCCAGTACGTGCTGGCCGCCGCGTACCGGGGCAACGCCCTCTTCCATGCGGGCATCTGGCGGTGGCGTGCCGCGATTTTGCTCTCCATCATGGCTCCGCCGGGGAAGAGGAGCGGAATCACCGGCACCCCCGCATAGCTGATGCGCCATCCGTGGGGCACCGTCGCGGCCGACGGCGCGAGGATGTCAAAGTGCGAGAACATCACCGCCTTGTAGAAGTTCAGCGAGGGCATCTCCATGGCGGCGCGGTG